>CANTUT010001795.1:0-28986 GCA_947687605.1 Reutealis trisperma | reverse complement strand
TGATCAAACTCTCTATTGCTCCCCAGAGGCCTTCCAAACGCTCTAACAATCTCCAAGGCTACTCCTTATTAGTGCTTGGATGTTGGTCCAGACGAGCCAGTGGAAGTTTCTATCTTGGAGCGAGTTGGATTCTCTCCTGCTTGACTACCAAGTTTCTTTCCGTCGAAGTGAATTGTTTACCTTCCTGCCCGGAGCTGATGTTTCTCCTACTTATCCTTCTTCCGGCTAGTCAGTTTCAATTCATCCAGTTCCCTTGTTTGGAGGGTCTATACGAGGCGAGGGTCCGGCTTGGGTAAGGGGTGTCGGATATTCGCAATTCCATCAAGCTTAGGCAAGTGCAAGCTAGCAAATCTGTTATCACTTGAAAAAAGCGTGATAACAGATTTGCTACAGCTAAATGAAACCAAAAGCAAAGCTTGAAAGCTCAATTCCTAGCTGCTACAGCTAAATCTAAGGCTACTACCGCTCCGTGGGCTGTTCATCTACACTGGATCTATTCTTGTTCAAGAAGGGTAGACCTTGGTCACTCCTCGTAGGGCTTGGAAGTAAACCACCCCTCTAAGGAGAAGCGTCAGACGGGGGGCAGTTCCGTCTAGGCCTCTAAGACAGCTGTTACCTCTTCAACTCCTCTCTGCCGAGCAGTGATTCCACCTTCCAAGCTAGTTCCTCATCAACAGGCCAGAATGAAGAAGCAGGGTTCCAAACCTGTGAACAGACGCCTGGGTCATGATCCAAGACGCCTGATAAAGTAGAATATATGGGTCGGGGGCGGACGCCATGACTTGCTTGACTATAAAGATAATAGTAAGAAGGTCTTGAGTGGAGCATATCAGTGAATTATAGGACTTCCATCTTAATTACAACAAAAGGTCAGGTGTCAAGGGGCTAGTGTGGGGCGTCCAGCTAATATAATAGGGTCGGCCTGTCTGATAAGGGCGAAGGCGTCGGCAGAGGAGTCCATTCCATAAGGAAGATAATAGAAAGCCCCTTTAAAGGAAGGGCGAAAAGAAGGGCGCTTTGACCCATTGGTCTGTGCCCTGTGATCTTGATCAAACTCCTCTTCATTTGATGGAAAGAGGATAGGCTGTGGTCTCTGCTTGTCTTGTGGGGTTCAGGTAAGCTTTTCTCCCTATCGGGTAGATAAGTGAGGGATCTTGATGACGAATTCAGGCTTCCGAGCACCTATTGGTTTTTCACCTTATAACATCCAATTAGGGGAAGCGCCCAAACAAGATTATAAACTCTTTCATCTTTTCAACTGGCGGAATGCAGGGATAAAAAACCTGCTTCGTTCAATTCCTGCAGCTTTTTCCCCAGGGATCTCCTCGATAGTCAGAATACTATTAGGAAATCGGGGATTATAGATCGCATCCCGCTGGCGCAGCCCGCCTCTCCTCAAAGGGGGGATAGAGCGGCCTCTGCTCCCGCTGCTTCCGGTGCAATTTCCGGAGCGGCCTCCATCCCGGGCTGTCCATCCAACAAACTCCACAGGTCATCTTGGTTGACCTCAGAAGGAAGGATTTCAAAGAAAATCTTGAGGAAGCTCTTAGCCGTTGCCACGGAAAGAGAGGCTGCCCTCAAAGATCATAAAAAAGAGAAGGGTGGTCTACGACCATTAGAACCCTATAAAGAGGAGCTACTAAGAAGAGAGGGATATAAAAGAATGGAATGTCTTCTATCTGGCTCTTCTTCTTGTTCCGCTCGATAGAATTGGTTAGAATCCTCTATCCCTAGAGATGCAGACGAGAAGACGTAGATCAGAGAGATCTTATAAGATATAGAGGTAGTGAAGGGCTTGACTAAGTAGTAGATATGGGATTGAGAGGCAGAGCAGGAGGGGTTTACGAGAAGAAAGATCAGGCTTCAGGGTGGGACTAGAGAGGGAGAGTGCTTTAGGGCTTACGTCTAGCTTGAGTCCTGTATCGGTCGGTAGGCAAGTCAAGTTGGTAAGTAAGTCAGTTCAGTGCAAGTAGCTTGTAGATGAAACCTTCCTTCCTCCTTCAATCCCAACAACCTAAATAGGGCGGCTTTCTACTTTATGCTTTTAAACAACCTCTAAACTATCTATTTCATATCCTCCCTGTCAGCTAACAATTTCCTTTCACCACTGCTAAAAGCTAACCAGGGAAGAAGGAAGAAGTCAGTGAGAAAGGGCCTGAGTAAATGAGTCGTAGGTCAATCCATCCAGGGTTGACTGAGTAAGATCGGATTGGTGAACAGGTCTTGCAGAGCCTCGGGTAATACTCTTTAGGGAAAAATTAAACCTAAAGCAAATTTCCACAAAGCTTAATTAACTGATGATGGGAATTATCAACTTACTTACTTATTGTTCGTTATTAGCTAGGTTGTATACTTTTAGCTTAACACATACAATAGCATTCAGTTTATATCTGTCTAAAGAGTATAAAATAGTTGGGGGTAGTTCAACGAGATTTCGTTGAGTCAAGGGCCATAAATCGAGTCGAATAAAGTGCAGTTCTTCCGCCAAAGAACCTGAGATCCGACCACATCTTTTCTCTCAGAAAAGGCAGTCTTTTTTCGTCTTTCTTCCTCCCCCTGGGTATCGATCTCTTGACAAGGCTCGGCGAATCAAGCACAGTGAAGTAGTTCAAGTTGAATTCCTTCTTCTCTGAGTTTGAAGCATCAGGTTCATCGGTCGTAAATCGAGATTTGGTCGATGGTCAGTAAGCATGCTGTTAAGGGGCAGTCGAGTGAGCCGCGGAACGTTGGTAGTGTCCCATTGCGCGATAGGAAGTTGGTTCTCTAAGGGCAGTTTGCAAATAGTAGACTACTTATACAAAGAAATGTCAGAATCGACATCTATAGAGTGTCCTCTGAGAGAAAGGAAGAGAGATCGCCCGCTTCTTCTTTGAAAGGGTGCCAGATCCAATCGTTGTTCCTTCCAGGTCGAAAGTCAGAGACAGATACAGGGAAGGTAGAAGAAGCTTCCAAGCGTGCAGCAGCGCCTGATCCTTCGAATTCAATAATGGATTTCAGCATAAAAAGGTATATGCATCTAACATTTATGTATGACGGGAGAGGAACCGGCCTCAGTTTGATTATCAGGGCCCCAGCTTCACAATCGGAGCCCTATGTACCGGTCCGAAGAACCATATTCATCGGAATCAACACAACAAGGTTTTTTTTTACCTCACTTCCATGGCTAAGGAAGTCAGAAGATAGGTCGACTCGAATCTCACTGGCAAACTCTTATGGTTAGTTCTTGGAGAGGTCTCCTGGACCAAATCTCTATGTCCGAAGAGGATTAGACAACCTTGATTCGGCTTGATCCCATGTCTTTGCCTCTTCTGCAGACTGAGCTCGCTGATTGATTTAGTACCTCCGGATGGCAGCTTCTAACTTTGATTCACGTCGATCAGCACGCTGACACGCTCCCAGAGCATGCAGGAATGTCCCTAACTTATTGGGCTTATTGGTGTGGTGGATTTACTTCTTTATCGATCAGGATCGGAGCCATTGCTATTAATGATATGACTGCTACTAAGGTCATAAACCTTATGTTACTCATGCTAATCAGTCTATAGCAACTTTCAAATTACGTGAAGGTATGAAAATTGGCTGTAAAGTGACTCTTCGGAAAGATAGAATGTAAGAATTCCTAAACCCCATGACACCTCGGTGGAGGCAACGCAAAATCAGCAATCTATCCCCGATCCAAGCTGGGGAGAAAGTATGGCTACCTAGTCTTAGGGGGGCATCTATCTGGTGCGCGCATCCAGGTGGGAATAAAATAAAAGGCTATGCCCCCTTAGGCTATTAGTGAAAGCGGAATCAGTGCCAATCAGTCACTTAGACAGCCAGCCTTGGAATCAGATCAGTCATTCCAGCAAACGTAGGCTTTCAAGCCGGAGTGCGTCAGGTTGCTTCTTCGAGTCGATCCATATCAAATAGCTTGATTGGTCGAATGACCAGGGAGGGGCTTGCTAAAAGCCATTCACCGCCTTTTCCAAAGGATTATCGCGTCCCCCTCTCCTTCCTCAAATCTGCCTCCAGCAAGAATATCCGAGGACTTAGTAAGAAAGCAAGTGAAATAGCTAGGTCATTCAAAGGAGCAGCTGAAAAATCCCTTTCATAGGGGGGTAGGAAAACCAGAATCAAGAGAGAACCTTTCCATAGACGGAGAAAGAAAGAGCATCGGCTTGGTGGGCTCATAAAGAGATGGTCGACAGATCTGCCTCATAAAGATGAATATTGTTCCGGGGTCTCGTCCTAAGATGAGATTGACCCTTGTCTTCCACTTGATGTGGATTACCGAGATAAATTCTATTAGCAGAAAAGAATCGGCTATTGAGTAGGCACTCGTAGCAGCAAGATAGGTTGTCTTTGCTCTCTGCCCCTGAGTCATGTCCTAAGAGAAGGATATACTGACCTATTCATAGCCTTAGCGGTAGCTTCATCGACTACCAAAAGGCTTAGCAGGTCTAGCGCCCTAGACCGGGGACTCAAAGAAAGCACAACTGGAGGACTAACTACGTAACAACCCATTCCATACCAAAACGGTGGATTAAGCCCCTCATCATAAAATGATACAGGCTAAACCGGGAGTGGGGGTATATACCCCCCCCGTTAAAAGACAAAGAAAGACAAATCTAGAAGAGTCACACTCACCGGTCCAGCCCAACCCCCTGGTTGGGTTGATAATTCTCCTTTCTTTTTTTTTCCAACCAATGCCAGATATGATCAATAGGAACGCTCAAGCCCTTCTACCCCGTTTGGTATTCAATAAAAACTAGCTTCATTCCTCCTCTGCGTCCCCGGAGTACTTCATTCCCAGTGCCTCTGCCGTGGAATCAAAAAACTGACTCACCACTTCGAATTGAGGTTCTCTTAACTGAAAGGTGCTTCCTCAACTAGATAATTAGGACCTACAGCTTACAGGACTTACTAAACTCACCCTAAGCAAGGGAAGCCACATCTCCTAAAAGCAGGAACGATATCAATATTACATATTTCCTTGCTCTACTCCGCTCTTCGCCTAGAAGCCCGGCTTACAGGAACTACAAGACTAGAAGAAGTTATGCTACTCCCTATAGCAAGGAGAAACTCGTAAAGTGATGTGATGACTCACTGCGCATCGAGAGCTTACTGACAACTCATCCATTCACTTCTGTCCGGGAAGAAATCCACGCGAACTCGGTCTATCGATCCATAGCCACTAGGAGGGGTGGTGTCCTCTATTTAGGAGGAAATGCCCGATCTTTACCGAAGAGAAAAGCCCTACTCTCAACCAATTTGGAGTCGGAGCTGTCTTCTTTGGAGAGCTAGATGTTGATCTTGCTACGGTTGGTTCTGTAATCAACTACCTGGGGCTCCTTCCTAAGGGTTAAAACAAGGCAGGATGGATAGAATTCCTGCCTTGAAGATCTAGCTTTACTTCTATAACTATCTGGTAGTTCTCTAACGCCAGTTCAAGCAGTCTGATATGGGAATAAAAACCTGTAAGCCCTTTCGATAGGATTCTTTCTGTTCCTCCTTAGTAGCTAACTGCGAGTGCTTTCAGGAGCTAACGTTGAGAAGGTTTTTATTACTAAGGTTTATAGCACGCTAGGCTAGATAAGACTGGATTATATCTGGTAGCTAGACGAAGAGCGAATGTAAGATAGATAGAAAATCTCTCTTCTAGTGGCATAAGGGTTGGCCTATAGTGGCTTAGCCTTAGAAGGAAGCTAAGGCAATCAGTACACGGATCCCTTCCTCTATAAGGAGTGAACCAGACCCAGCTTTTTTCTTTAGTTAAAAACTGCAATCGCCGGTCGGAGCGATCCCCTAATGCCAATGCCCTAACAACAGCTCCAAGCGAGAAAGAGGACTCAGGAAAATCTCTCCATCTAGGAAATCGGGAAGTCCTGGGGCTGGCAGTAGCAGTAGACTCGTCGTGCTTTATAGTTCAGTACGAGAACGCCGCCTACCTCTTATTAAAAGATGTTCGAAACCTGGTACAACCCCAGCCTTTTATAACACCTTTCACTACAAAGAAGGGGCATACGTGTCGATTCTAGCCTAACAAAACCGAACACGCCTACCTATTTACTTAAAAACTGCCCTCGGGCGGAGATAGCAGCTCAGGAACTGCCCAAAGACAAAGAGACCGTAGGTTTCATTATCCATATTCGTGACTTCGGTTAGAGAGTGACCCCCGTGCTTGTTCCATTCCAAATACTGTACCTCTAGAACCCTGGGGTGGGGCAACAGGGATCCACGTCGAAGTAAAGGAAAGGGCCAGCCATCCATCCCTAGCTATATACGCAATATTGACAACGACTGAGATCTACGAATTATGAAAACGAAACCGATCTTTCCTCGGAACTGAAGGAGCTGTCCGACTAGCAACTGGCGGGCTCAATCAATGAGAGTAGAAGTTCTTGCACGTGGAAATTCCTAAAAGAAAGGATTCCGAAAGCACTGGGACCAGTCCTGAATTTCCATTTCATTAAGAAAGCCCAGGAGCCACAGGATATTTAAAAATCTAGTAAAGGAATTCTTAAACCTACCGGGCAAGCCAACTCACTTTCCTTATCAAGCTAGCAGTCACCTTAAGGGATCCCGCTTATTGACATAGACAACCGAGTCTCTTAATAAATAAGTTTTGGGGCTGGAACAGAGGAAGCAAAAAGTGGGATCAGTAAGAGCCTCATTGGCTAAGCAAAATAAAGCTGGTTTTTCATCCTCAAACCAAAGCGAAACGACGATAACGATAGGAGACCAAGTCGGATTCCTGGTTGGATTAGAGCCTATCGTAGCTTGTTTTGACCTGCGCTTTGAATGAAGAAAAAGGACGCACCACTCCCCTCTACTTAAGTTATTACTCTTTTTGATTACTTCACTTTCTTGAGATTGACTATTTACTGTACGAAATCAGTATTAATATGAAATAGAAAGTTCTTTAAGGGACTCTAACTTCTAGTTTGGAACAGGTATTCAGATTGTATGGATCTTGTCTTTCTTTTTTCTAGTAGGACTTAGGATAGGACTCGTCTTTGAGTGAGGAACCCTTGCGTCTAAGGGGTCCGAGCGCGACCTCATTAAATTATCTATTCTAGTGGGAGTGAGGGAACGGAGGCATAGCTCTCTTCCCATAGCCCTCAAAAGCGGAGGGGAGAGAGCATATCCCGAAGTGAGTGAATGACCTAATGTTTCTTTCCAGTTAGGACTTACATTTATTACTTGAAGACTCATGTATGCACGCGGTTCAACTAGTGGAATGTTCCTTCAGTCAGTCCAGGTCGATTTTTGATGTCCCGACAATGGCCGTTGAGCTCGTTTTCGGTTGACGTCAAATACCTAGAGAGAGGATTAGGCTCTATATAAAGTGAAGTCATAACCCGAAGGCCCCTCATCTTTTAGAATGCGCACTCTGATATTTCTTACTTCATTGGGTAGAATCCCATAAGGCAGGAGCCCCATTCCCGAACTCAAGTCCATAGCTCCGTGATATGGAATATCTCCTTCAAACCCAAAGTAAAGTCAGTACAAGACTCATCGTATCAAGAGTCGCGTCGCTAGCTGTCATAGTCAACAAACTGGTTGGTCGATCGTCAGTGAGCAAGCCCAACGGAATTCGGTTTCATGCCTGTGGGTGAAAGCAAGCACTATTACTCAGCTGCCTTCACGTCCTCTTATTATTCTCGCTTCGCTCTCATCCTTGCTAACGCACCTTCGGACCTTAGAATCTCATATATGAGAAAGAGAAAGTAGTTCACTCCGGTTCTTCTAGTTAAAAGTTCAAGTAGTTGCTCTCCCTTTTTTCGAGATAGATTGTTTTGTTAAGTGAACTTGTCTAGCCCATCCTACATAGGCTCGTTAAGAGTTCTGCTTCTTCTTCTCCGTTTGGATACATGGTAACATTTCCCCTGTATTTGGGGAGGGACAGGATAATGGGGGAACTCATTCGAGCGGGGGAATATTCAAATGAAAATTGCTAATTGAGCGAATTAAGCAAGGAGGATCTCGAATTTTCTACTTGAAGTGGGGGGGATCCTTCCCATCCCGCAAGGGCGAAAAATCTTTTCTTTGATCTCAAAAGCTGGAGCCGGCCCGGCAGACTACGAAACTCTTTGAGGTTACGAGGTGACGACATAGATTCACAACGGCTTTCACCTTAGCTGGATCAGCCTCAATTCCTCTATCACTCACGATGATAGCTAAGAGCTTGCTCGAAGACAGCCCAACTAGAGGGTTTTACCTCTTTTTGTTTAATTGATTCAGGCGCTCAAAGGTAGGCTCCAAAAGTCGCAAGATCATGCCAAGAAAGTCGAAAAGCCACAGGCTCTCGTTCATCTTTCCAGTTTCTACAAGAAAGAAGGCAATGAGCAGTGAGTGCCGGGTAGAGCAGCTTTATAGATAGGGGTAGTAAGGTACGAGAAGCGGTGGTATCGGGTTGAGCAGCCAAAGCTGTCAGGCGAGCAGTGGTCCCGAGTAGTCAGTCAGTTCAATCAGACCCGCAAGGGAAGAAGCGGGCGGTAAACAAACTTCAGCAAGAGTGAAGTAAACAAAACAGAAGGATGAAGTAAGTGCAACAAGGGCCAGTCAACGAGAAGACCTTCACTCTCGTTTTCTGTCTTCGAGTCTTGGTTCAGTTCGTTCCTCTCTCGCCCTATCTTACTATAAGGGGTGGGGCCGGTTCAAACCAAATCTTTAACAGCCGCTTTCGGCTACCCGCTTTCGAGTGAACTCTTGGACTGGCTGAAAGGGAAAGGGGAAACTGTACTAGTAGCTTACAACTTACTTTGTTCATGTCTCGCCTCTTCTCAAAAAAGAGGGGACAGAGTAGCCAATCCTTTCCCGGATATAGCTTCTTCGGTTAAGTCTAATTCTACCTGCTCGAGAAAGAAGGGAAAAAGAGAGGTACAGTGGGGATTAGCCCCATATCTTAGATGTCCCGGTTAAAGAAAGATCAGTTTCGGTTGAAAATTCTATTCTGTCTGACCTCGTGAAAGCAGCTATCCGCCACTCGTACATATGGATCCGAGTTCCGAACCTAATAGGCCAAGAGCGGATCGCAACTCAAATGGCTTAGCACACAAGTTTTGGAGAGCGTATTTCCTCCCAGATATGCGTACTTTACTTTATTAGCAGAGAATTACCTTCAATCCCGGGAATTCAAAGCACTCCTTAAAATAAAAGGATAATTATAGGCTGCCTTAACTGATAAACAGAATAGAAAACGATTTGTACTTTACACACAATCTCTAGAAGTGCATTTCCTTCTTCATATCCCGGTGATTAGTGAAATTACCCCATTCTCTTCATGAAATGACAACAAAAAATGGGAGCACTCTCTCTTACGTCACACCATCAGGGTCTCGCTTTTCCGCCTGTTTCAATACATATTTTCAGCTTGCGATCTATTGCAGCTACCTGGTCACTCTACCACTCAAGGCACACCATCGGCTGCCTTTACTGAAAAACTGATTCAAACGAATCATGCTTCTTCCGGTTGCTCACTGCGCGGGGTCAGAAGGAAGGTAGGAGGCATCCCCCGGGCCTTCCCGAGGAAAGAAATGCAGCTTTCTTTGTCGAAGCTACTAGCTACTTCCTCACCATCAAAAGGTATTGAATCATCAGCCTAGAATGAAATAAACTTAGGGAAAAGGACCCTATTGCCTCATCCACACAGGTCAGGTCACCTAGCTAGGGGCATCTGGAAAGGGTCATCCCTTGCAATTCAATTGGGAAATGTTTCACGCAATAGCGTGAAAGAAGTCCTACTAAGCTAAAGAAGCAGAAGAAGTTGCGGAAGAAGAAAAAGGGGCCGGTTTCTCGAGTGATAGTGATTTCTTATTTTGGGTATCTCTGACTGTCCTCATTCTAGTTGGTAGGCGTGCGAGTAAGAGGGTAGTAGGCGAAGTTATATGAATTGAATGGGACTTCAGCTTCGACAATCGTATCCTCCCTCCAGATGAAATTGGTGGAGTGGGCAAGGCAGAGAAGACAGGAAAACACAAGATCAAACTTCAGCATTTCCATTACCAGCTCCAGTAAAGGAAGCATTTCCAGTGAATAAGAACTTGAATTGGAATTGGGTCGGGCTAATCAATGGGGCAAGTCTCCGAGGAAGGGTCTATGCCCCCTGTTTACAAAACAAAGCATGTCTCTCTTTCTAGACGCAATTCAATCAAACTTTCTACATCTCTGTGAAGAAAGAAAAGTAGGCGCTTTTAAGGCCAGTGTGGAGTAGCTAGAACGGATGGGAGGTAATTCGTCCTACATTGGGTGGCTTGCTAAAGCCTTGTGTTCGTTTCAGTGACCTGGAGTCTTCGTTTGGGAAATCTCCCTCTATGAACTACGGAGGAGGAAGGATTTTATGTAGGAGCAGAGTGGAATCTGGAGCAGGGTATCAGGTTCAGACGACCTCAAACTGGATAGAGCAGGATTGGTGGAACCTGTGGTCGTCTCAAAAGAGAAAGAGGTGCAGACGTCCCAACATGAGGTGTTCCAAAAGGAACTTAAGAGGATCGATGTAATTGAGACTGGAAAAAGGTCCGCTCTTATAGAAGAGCTACAGAGGCGGATGCGGATTCAGTCCGAGCTAAGTTCATAGGTCTTGCCTAAAAAAAGATCTTTTATAGAAAAATAGAGCACTGACCTAAACTAGACCTCTTCTAAGGCAGAAAGAAGGTCAACCTCACCTCAGGTAATCTCTCAATTACATCGACCCTCTCCTTATATCGAGCATCTTCAAACCTCTCCCTATGCTTCACAAGGTGATACAGGAGGAATGGCAGAAGAAAGACAATTCCTTTCATGGAATTGAATGAATTAGCATTTATTTATCTCGCTCCGGGAGGCATAGCCTAGTTCTTTCGTACTCAAGCCCAAGCAGGGGAAAATGGTATACTCCTCTGAGATAGGATCCGGGAATATGTTCTTTTCAAGTTGAAAGGAAGAAGACGGCGCTATCGAATCCGTTCTTCGCGAATCCGCATTAGCGCAAATCCAAGATTTTCGGAGAAAAAGGAGTAAGCGTAGCTAAACAATCCGCATCTGGCTTGACTGCTGGAAAGGCTTGGTGAGCGACAGAAAGTCTTCTTTTTCTTTGTAGCGGGTTAGGTCTGTTCCGAGTGAACTGGCTAAGAAGATTGACCGGCTGGGGGAACTGCTCTGAGGGCTTCGGCGCGGGGAGTAGCGGGTTGCGGAAGAGTTCCTACTTTCTTTGCTGTGCCTACTGACTGTGCTGATGGTTCCTACTCTGACTAAGGCTCGATGTAATTGAGACCAACGGGAACGAGCGTAATCCTTGGAGCGAGATAAAGAGAGGGGTGTAAGGTGTAAGTGAGTTTCTTACAATCCGATTCCTGATTGAGGACTCCAGGCTAACATTCTGTACAAAAGATCTTTGGTGTGAAGGTCCTGCTTCATCGCTTGCTACCCTTGGGATCGAAGAATTCACCGACGTGCCCTCCTTTTCGGACTTCAGCTGAAAGACCTAGGAGATTAGACAGTATGGAACCGGAGCCAAGAGCTACACATATGCATGGGTGTACCCCTCACGTAAGCGAGCCTCGCTCTCTCTCCTTTGTTTTGTTACCGGGCTGCTGATACAGAATAAAATAAGTCTTTGCTTTCGTGTTCGTGATTGATATTTTTTATGCGGGCATTAATAAACCGATCGGAGTAGCTCCAAGCACAATCATCACTGGCTTGTTTTCGTTGAGTTCCTTGGCTCTAGCACGGCCTAGAATTACCCTTGGATTTATAAGGTCCCCGTATACGAGCAATTTTGTGGATACGAAGGGTAAGTGTTCGGCTAAGAAGGAAGTCGTGGGTCTCAGCCTACTAGAAGGGCAAGCGCCAAAAGCCTGAAAGCACTGAAAAGGCTGCCCTCCTCTCGCTGTACACGACGATGAGTGGCGCATAACGGTTTCATACTTTGCTTTGAGTATTTGATCACTTCTTGGTGATCATCCTTTCATAGGCGGATTCTAACGGCAAACTGGAACCAGCACGCAAGGCGGGTGCTTGTCCAACAAAGCGTCATGAAAACCAAGATGTAGGCTCGCCTCCAGGCGAGGATATCACAATGGAATTGAGAGTCAGCGAAAGATCAATTCCTCCCTTCTCTCTACTTTAGCATTCAATGGAGCTGATGGATGAGGTATGCTTCACCGACCCTTGCGAAATTCCCCTAGTCTCGGTCTTTTTATCCTTCTAGTGTGTTCGTGTATTACTTGTACTGCTTTTCAGTGATGGCAATTAGAAAGGGTCTGATATTTCTTATGTTATTCTTTCTAGCTCTACCCGCGGGGAAGCCCCAGTAGCCTATCCTCTTTGTAGCTTGAGGATGTAAAAAAAAAGGTCGTTCTTGTCCGTTTTGTCTTTCTCTGAGAGCGAGGGTTGTAGGTGTAGAAGCAGTCTTGTAGCCTTTAGTCGTCTAAGAGCCATTTCGGTATCGTGCTAGTAAGGTAAGCGGCTTGGCAGCTGTCGATTCTGTTAGCATTCAAAGTCTTGGATTGGTCCATTCGTTAAGCATTGGAATCGGGACATCTCTTTGCCTGCTATTCCTTCTCTTTCTGTCTATCCCCTATCATTTTTCTCTCTTAGCGAGTGAAGTAGCTCGACTGTTAGGGAGAGGAGAACTTTGATTCAGGTAGCTCTATGTTGCTACGGTTGGTTCTGTTCTGTAATCAACTACCTGGGGCTGTCGGTTTAGAGCAAGCAAGGAAAGGTAAGAATAGATTAGATCGATCAAGACAGGTAGCTAGGTAGTTAGTTCTTCCTATCCGACTAGTAGGAAGCGCAGCTATGGAACTAACAGAATAGATAGAGCGGAAACTGCAACCGATATATCCGCTGCTATTATCCGCTCTTAGGTTGCAGTTGCTCTTTGAGTTCTCTCTTTCTTTATGGGTCTTCCAGGCTTCTAAAAGGTTAGATCAAGATAGGACAGATAAGAATGGTATTAGATGGCTGTCTTCTTCTTTCCTTTGGGAGTAGGTATGGGTGGGGCACGCTTCTTTCAGGAGACTTCGTAGCTCTCTCTCTTGCCTTCGGCTTCTTTCCGTCTGTCAACTCCTCTGATGGCAACTCCTCTTCATAATGAACTCAATCGGATGCTGCTTCTCAATGTAATTCTTTCCTGAAGCTGTGGAATCCGGCTAACTGCTGTCTATTTCTCGTGAGCTAATAAGATAAGAGTTAACGAGTTTAGTTGGGATTCTTCCTCTGCTGCGGGATCGGGCGGGATAAAGCCTTCCTTCCTTCAGGGCCTATCTGATTCCGATATTAGCGCAATCAATTCAGAAATCCTATCAAAATAGAAGAAATAGCGGTAGCAGCTACAGGAGATATCGGATTATCCGTCGAGTGACTTCTATCCTTCTTTGTTCTTCTTGCATTCCAACTCCCTGGTTCTGTCAAACCAGCTCCTAAACTCCCTCTACTGTTTTAATGCATCTCCGCTCCCTCTACTTCATACCTTTCTCGTCCTTCTCCTGTGAGCAGCCAGGCAGCATCAAGGGAATTAGGCTTCCTTTCTCTGGGAAAAGACTCGTCGAAGCCCTTAACTCGCTTGTTCATTAAGAATGGATATTTCCCAAACATACCTGCGGAAACTACAAAGAACAACAACTAAAAGGAGGAAAAAGAGATCATCAGGGTAACGGGAAGGCCAGAACCTACTTTCAAAGCATCTTCTTTTTAGAGTGAGGCAAAGGATAAAGAGTAGAGTAGAGGTCGGATTGAGTTCATTATCTGGAATTTGTCTCATTAATAAGCTGGGAGTAGGCGAACTCTTTCTGAAAGAAGAGGAACGAGAACGAAGAAGAAAAAGAACGAACATGAGTGAGCTAACCTCTGGATGCTACCTTTCTGATAGCTGCTCTTTCCTTTTATTAATGTGAGTTGAGTAGATGAAGAGCAAGGAAGTGGAACGATTAAAAAAGGGCAGCTACTTGCATTCGAGATGCTTGGAAGACTTGAGTGGATAGCAATGAAAGAAGAGAGAGATGAGCTAGTCCAGCAGATGTAAGGAGGATTAGGATTGCTTCTCTTACGCAATTAACTCAATTGCATCGACGAGCCTTCCTTTTGCCTTTCTTTCCCCGACTTATCTGACTGACAATGCAAAGAAGAAGAAAAAGAATTGAGCGTCAGATGAGATGCATTTGGTAGCTCACCTCAATGAGTTCAGTAGATGATGAGTGCAATGATTCTTTAATTAACATGGCTAAGAGTTCGAAGCCTAGAGAAATGAGTGGAACAAGAAGGGTAGCACAGACAGAGTCTGAGATGCGGGAAAGAGATCCAGTGAGAAGTAGCTAAGTAGCTAGAAGTTGATGAGCGGACTCATTCCTTTTATAGGCTGTTGCTAATGAACTGGCAGAAGTGCCAATAAGAAGAGCTGGAAGGGAAAGGCAGAGTTGATTCTTTGAGTTCCCTGGTCCGGAAAGAAGGGTAGCTATGAGATTTATAGATGTGCAACCCTCACCTTTCTTTAAGATAGGGATGGCACAGATAAAGAGGGAGATGAGCTTAGGAGTTAGCTGGCTGGCAGAGATCAAGAGAGGGCTAGGGAAGGGGTTGCTAGGAGTTATGAGTGCGCATTAGAGACTTGTTCTCATTAGCCGGGAAGTCTATTGGAAAGAGTTAGTCGGATTGAGATCCAGTTCGGAAGATAAGGAGTGAAAGAAGAAGCTAGAGAAGTGAGTGCACTAGATGTGCAACTAGAACTAGAAGAGTTACGAGTGGAACCACTAATTCTTTTAGTTAGCTGTCTGGGAATTAATTGGATTTGAACTCATACGCACGCATTAAATAAAGAATTGATAGAAATCCATACGCAGGTAAGGAAAAGAGAGAGGCAGGTAAGGTGGGAAGGGTAAGAGGGGGAAGCTAGAATGCCTTTACTCACTGGAATTGTTTTAGCATGGGAACTCCTTCCATCAAGGAGATGGGCAATTCAACTGACAGTGAGAAGGAGCGCTAAGATGCTACCCTACCTTTCCGATTTGTTCTCTTACTTACGGAATTCACTCTCATTGATTTGATTGGATGAGCGCACCCCTTGCCTTAAAGAATAGAAGTGCAACAGAACGGAGATGCAAGAGAAAGAGTCAGATTTCTTTCTTCACTTACGCAACTATTAATAAAGAGTATAGGTCGGATTGAAGTGGAAGGAATTTGCTTGGTTTGGAAGCGGTAGGGAAAGAGATGGGAAGGAAGTCAATGGATTGATGCTAACTCCCACTAGGGAAGCCCTAGATGGCATTGATGCCTTAACTAAGTGAAAGAGTTACTCGTGCATTATGACTTCTTCTTTTATTGGCACAGATGAATCAGTCAGACTAGGGAAGCGCAGACAAAGAGGAAGACTTGGAGTTAGGATGCTAGGAGCTAGAAGGAGAGTTCGTATGCGCATGGAAAGAAATGAGTTGATGAAATCCATAGGCAGATGTGCAACAACTAATTCAGTTGCCTGGCAGAGAGGGGGGAAGATAGGAGTTCAGTAGATGATGAGCGGACTGGGATGAGAGAGTCAGCCCGGTAAGAAGAGAGCAGCTAGTAGTAGCTACCATGCATTAGTTGCTAATTAGAGATTTCTTCACTTAGCGCAATTTCACTAGCATCAGAGGTTAGCAGTGAAGTAGCTGTTAGCATGGAGTGACTGGAAAAGAAGTTCAAGAAGAATGCCTCCTATTTCTTTCTTGATTAGCTGGTAAGAAAGTATAGGCAGAAGTGCAACTAGAGAGGAGGAGATTCATTCACCTCCTTTTACTCTCCTGGCACTTAAGAAGTGTTCTGATTTGAACACGAAAGCGAAGGGAATAGGATGAATTAAATTACGCTTTCTTCGGTAAGGGGCTTTCCGGGGCTGATTCAGAGGAAGACAAAGATGTGCTGAAAGTTCACAGAAGCCAACTCGAATAGATAGAATAGAGATCGGACCTTTGGGAAGTTAGCCCGTTGGGTGCCGTGTAGGGCTCGAGGGTATAAAGAAGGAAGGCAAGAAGGTAAGGCACTGAGGGGTAATGGTAGGAGAGACGTTTGGTCGGATGTAGCTTTCTTCTTTCGGAAGCACGCAACCAAACTGAACGCCAGCGCTTTCAACTGGGAAAGTCTCCGTCTCTAGCCAAAGACCCGCATTCAAGCCATAGGATTGAAAGCCCAGGGAATGAAAGAAGTTACTCTACCCTACGTCGAACAAGAGTTGGCCGGGTCAGAATTTCAATTATGGATTTATTTCCCTTGAGAAATGACGTAAGTGATAGATGGAATCGTTCAGTAGGCTAATCTTGACAGTTGAAATTTTCGATTGAGAAAGCGGCAGGCCCAAAGAGCTCTACAGTAGTGCCTTGCGAGGTCGTAGAGCCGGTAACCCTCGTTCGCCTAAGATCGAAAATGCTCTGTCTGTGATTGAGACTTCAGACTCTGTCACGCTAGCTATATGCTTAACACATGCAAGTCGAAGGTTTAGTGCTAACGATGGCTATGAATCGCGTGTATACGAAAGGGCTAACTTAACTTCCTTAGCCTTAGCTGACTGGGCTTTCAGATTCTTCAGCAAGAATGGAGAGTAGAGTGTAGTGCACTGAAGTGTACTGCTACATTCGAAAGCGCACTCACCAATCAAACTAGAAATTTCTTAAGATAAGAAAGCGTAGAAAAGAAAGGTTTTGATTCACCTATGAATTAGTTCCAAGAGCCGGCTAGCTCAATCAAAGAAAATGGAATTCAGTGATTGAGATAGCGACAAGTTAGAGCTGAGAGGACGCACCCATTCCCGAAGCAAGTTAACCTAAGGGTTCTAAGTCATGTAAAGATCAACCACTAGAGGGCTATTTAACATAGTCCGGGTTGGCTTAAAAAGGATGGGAAGGTGAGTGGAAGGCTCTGTGCTGGTCTCACCATGGAAGAGATCCATAATGAAGGGCACTCACGCTCTAAGATAAGAGAGGAGAGAGGAAGTAAGCGTATGAGCAATCAAATCGTTTACTTGATTGATATGGGTTGTGTGAACAGCTAAGTGAAATTGGGCATCCTATCTCTGACTCACTTATGCTGTGTCATGCCTATAGAACCCGAAGCTTTCCTTATGACCTCAACTGGGGCAGGAGCCCTATACCTGTCAAAAGCAAGAGAGAAGGATTCGAATGCTCAATCCACCAGGACCTTTAGCACATCCCGTATCTCTTGTGGAGTCCTTGGCGCGAAGAAGTTCTTCTCCTCGGGAAAGAAGAAGTCAAATGCAAATGCTTGAATCAATGACTTGTAAACGAGGGGTTGAATAATCAATCATTTGAAAGTAAAAGAAGGGCTTGGAAACTTATTGTTTCGCCCCTCTCGTGAATTCAAAAATGAGTGTGGAATGGATGAGAGCCTTGTGGGTGCTTGAATACAGGGCTTGACTCAGCCTTGACCTCCCTCGCTCAATTCGAGAGAAACCCTTCCTAAAAGGAAAGCATGTAGTTCTACTCAATAAGAGATCATAAGGATTCAGTTTAGGCTCTATGAAGTCAATCAGGAGTCGCTTGGCTAATAGGATTGGAGTCAATTACATCGAACCTCTCCCTATCGGTCTCACTTCATTTTCTTTCTATGGTTCGACTTTATCCTCCGAGCTGAGTCTCACACCAGAAGGTCTATAGGAGCTTAGTACGCTATTCAAGACATTGATAGATCTTAATGGTCCATAACACCTCCGAAGGTGGCAGACAGAAGGCTCGATGTAATTGAGAGAGCAGATACCTCTCTCGGGCTAGGCTCTATTGGATTGGGCGAAGCTTCAGGTTTGTTTTCACCCTAGAGTAGAGGGCTTACGCTGTGTAGTCTCAATCAGAAGTTGGATGCATCATTCTTGGATATGGAAGGTACCCAACTAGGAACGTTGAAGAGTGGGCATGCGGGCAAGTAACTTATGAAACTTGGAGCTATTCCTGGTCTTCCACCAGAAGTTGACTCATCAGTTGAAAGAAATGTTGCCGTATCTATTGATACAGCTTTGCCCTCATCTGTTGAAAGCAAGGAAGTTGCACCCAGGATGTCTTCACCCATGTATTGATAATGAGAAAGTCGGATACCCTTCTCCCTCACTTCTATTAGGATAATTACTTGTGTACTAATTGAGCTAGCCCTACGGTTTGAAGATAGAAAGGAAGTACGAGTTAACACAGGCTTTTCACTCAGTGGTCGTACCATCAAGGGAGTGAGGTCGAAAGACTTCCCAGGACGGAGGCTTTATCTGGACATCTAATCCATGCAGGTATGCCAAATAACTTTATCTTTATATTATAACGAAAAAGGGAAATTGAATTGAACAAACGATGTATAAGAAGAAGCGGCTTTTGAACGAGAAATGGAGATTGGGAAGTAAGAAGTGAGAGGGGAGAAGGAAAGAGCACAGCTAGCTAGATAGGCATTAGCTCGAGAGAAGAGGGACATGAGCGCGCGAAGCCCTAGCTAATGAACGAAAGAGCGCGCCTTACCTTGCTCTTGAGTTGAGCTGCAAGCTTAGAAAGAACTAGTAGCAAGTTTCCAAAAAGAACCTAGAATCTTAGAATCTTATTTCACCGAATACGATTAGAAGTTGTTTGAACTCCTACTCCTAGACCGGAGAATAGCTTTCTTGTTCTTCAACCTGCGGAAAAAAGCCGATAGTAGTACAGTAAGTGACGTCTTCCTCTTTAGCGCCACGCATAATTGGCTCGCGGAATGGCAGAAGGAAGAAAACCCGAACGAAAGAAAGCTGACCATGAGTTCCAATCCACCTTAGTATCTTCATCTTTATGCCACATCGCAGCCTACGCTTGAAAGCGGGAATTAGCCCAAGTGAAAGGGGCCCGCCTCGCCATTCCCTTCCCCTTTGCCTTTGTAATGTTGTTTATAAAAAAATTTCTAAGGTCCTAGCTAATAGGCTTAAACTGGTACTACCTGAGGTTATAGCCCCAAATCAAAGTGCCTTTGTACCGGGTCGATTAATTTCTGATAACATCATAGTGGCTTTTGAAACCATGCACTTCTTGAAAAATAAGCGAGGGGGGAAAGTAGGGAATATGGCTTTGAAGCTGGACATGAGTAAAGCTTATGATCGGGTGGAGTGGGTCTTTTTGGAGCGCATAATGCTTGCTTTGGGTTTTGATAGGAGATGGGTTTCTCTAATAATGAAATGTGTGTCAACTGTTACTTACTCTGTATTTCTCAATAGAGAACCAAAAGACTCTTCCCTCGAGAGGTCTCCGCCAAGGTTATCTTGCTAGATATCCCCTTATCTTCTTTCTATCATATGGATGCTGCAAGGATAGCACTAGAAGGCATGGAACTAGCGCATTCGCGGACGATTTGTTATTCTTCTCTCGTTCCACGCCTTCGTCAGCTGATGCTATTCACAGCATTCTCAACTCCTTCAGCAATAACTCTACTGGCCGTTATGGTAATACGAGATCTCATTGTTCTTTTTTGCTCCTTGAGTGAGAGTCGTATTTGAAGTAAAGGTGCTTTTACTAAAGAGCAAGACTAGGTGCGCTAGCGCACCCAACAAAGAAAACGAATTAATACTTATTTGAATACAACACATAACAAGAAGTACACAAAAATAATAAGTATACAAACATAAAGGTAAACAAAGAACTACAATAAAAGAAGAAGAGGAAAAAGTTTTATTGAACTAATATTTGATACATGAGGAATTGTAAATATCTGGACACACCACACCTTACAAGACTTATGCTCACTACACTCTTGATCAGAAATTCAACAACTCCTCACAAGTTATACAACTCTAAGACAGACACAGACTGCAAAGACGAAACTAAAAACTTTCAACTACGAAGTGAGGGGTGACGTAGATGACAGTGCCATTGAAGAGCTGAAGCACGAGAACCCAAATAACATAGGTACAAGCCACCAGATTCACGCCCGCTAATAAATCTTATTCTTCTTCTTTAGATCCTGAAATACACAATGAAATACACAATAAGTAGGATAGAAAGTTACGGAACACTGAAGTAACTTCGTTAATTTACTAACAGATAGACGGAAGAGACTGTAACTACTTATTTTCCTCTTCTAGAACTAAAAAGAGTCGATCTCCCGTTGGTCGCCTTGGTGCCCGTGGGTGACCGCCTGCACAATTAGCTCTTGCTGTTCATTTCGCAGCATTTGTAGCCTCCTCTGCTTTTCCCTTATGTTCTCTCTGGCAGCGAAAATGCGTTCTTCTGCCTCTGCAGGATCTCTTGCTCTAACATTTCTCAAAAAGAGGTTTAGCGCTCTACGACGCTCTTGAATTTCATTTTGCAGTTGCCCCATTTCGGCAGCAATTGCAGAAAGCCTGTTTGTAACAGCCATAGCCATACGTGCTATTACTCAATTTTTTTGATTTGAATTTGATGAAGACACTTATCGAGCCTCCATTTATAGAGTGGTAGAGGAATCTCGCCATGCGTCACGAATTAGATGGCAGGCACAATTCTTACTAGTTCTCCGCACTACTTTTATGCAGTTGAAGACTATCATGCCTTTTTAATGAAAAACTGGCTACCTTGCGGAGCAAACAAAATCTCCCCAAATCACACTGCCTGTATGAACAAACAAACTTTGTACAACCAGCTTACGTGGAAAAGATTCCATATTCTATGCCAATAGACTCGTGACATCCATGTACTGAGTCGTCAAATGAGCCACGTTAAGAAAGCCCAAGCTTATACGCATTGGCCCACAGGGTGCCCCAATAGGGCCCGAATGAAAGACCCAAGCCTACATGAACCATCACAAAGAAAGTCCTACAAATGAAGACTCGGGCCTGTTTCGATGAAACCTCGATGAAAGCCCACAGAAGGGCCAAATCAACACAACAAGCCTACCCATCATCAAAGCAAGCCAAAATGCAAGAAGTCCCGCTGGATCTATCCAAATTCAAAGCCCGTCAAAGGTGGCTCCTCACATGAAATCATGCAAAGGATCCGAGCCCATCTATCTCCTACATGAAAGGATCTGAGTCCATCCAAATAGCCCAGAAAATTACAGCCATCAAAAGGCCTAAGCCCATCTAGCCTCGGCACATCCAAATGATGTTCAGCGGTCTAAACCCAAGTAGCTGTGGCCCATGATCCAAGGGACCCGCAACCAGTCAATCATGCTATTCTTACCTTCCCCTTCGATTCCGCTTCTGCAGCAGCATAGTTTCTCGGTCCCTTGATGCCCGCAGCTCAATCTGTTTTGCAGTGATGGACGGCGCAAGAATCCGCGGCTTTGTTGTTGTTGCAGCGGTGGCAGTGCTGCCGCTTCTGCTCTTTCTCGCCTTCCTGCTCGCTCCCTCGGGGCCGGGGCTGCTTTTCAATCCAGCTGCAGTAGTAAACTAAAAGGCTTGTTCCGTCTGGCCCGAATCCGCTCCATCACTAGTATAGTGGAGGCGTGAACCATATGTTATGTGTATTGCAATAATGAATGAATGCACGAGCACAAATAATGAGAAAACCAGCCCCCGTTTATATGTGGGCTCATTTCATAACGTATTTTTTAATAAAGAACCGCGCTCCTAGTTAGTGTAACGTAGGTGTCTTTCTCGGTTGATGGATGGGATAAATGCCTATATCGCTTTGTAATGTTATTGTCATGTTGATGTTATATTAAAGAATATAATCTCAAAAAGTTGCTCAAGACTTAGTCCCATTCTTTATAATTGTCTTTCTCTTACTGTGTAAACGAACTTCAAGTCCTAATTGTACTCGACAGGAAGCGTCACAGCCTAGGGTTGGGCCGCCTCCGATGTCGATCTGCAGTAATAGTTTTCGAAAGCAGCCTATCTAGTTTTCCGAGGTAGGTTCTATTCACCTAGAGCGATTTGCCTTTTTCTTTCGTGGTCACCCTGTTATGTATGTGCAAGCCGAACTACTGCCCTAAAGAAAGACCTTTGGCCTATGGGGAAGGGTTAACTAATTATGTATATAAGCAGTCAAACAAGATCGGATGGAATCTAGCCTGACAAGCAGGCAATGGAGTTCGAACCTCCCTCGATCTATTATAAGACTGGTGGGAAACTAGCTAAAAATGGCTTAGGCCATTTACTCTGCTCTAGCTCTGTTGATCTTTATGAATCTTACTTACTCTTACTTTACATGATAAGATTATCCTACTATGAAATTTATACCATCTTTTTAAAACTTTATTACTATATTATAAGATAACAAAATTACAGTTAAAGGCTTGAAAGCAGATTGACGAAGGTGTGTCTTTTCATCCATCTTCATTCAAATGTCAGAACATGTGGATTAAACACCCCGACTTCTTACAAATTTTAGAGTATTCGCGGAATTTGCCTGCTTGGGGTTCCCCTTTTGACATATTTTATATGATACTTAAGAGCGTAAAACAGCATCTGAAAATCTGGAATAAGGATATCTTTGGCAACATCTTTGATAATGTGAAGAAAGTCGAAGACAAACTGCTACAAGCTCAAATTGCTTTGGAACATTGTTGGACTGATGGGAATTAAAAAGCTTTTAATGAAGCCAAAGTGGATCTGAATCATACTCTTATCATGGAAGAGACCTTTTGACGTCAGAAATCCGGTATTCAATGGCTTAAAGAAGGTGACAAGAACACCAGATTTTTCCATGCGGTTGCGAGCAACAAATTTTAAAGAAGCCTCATTATTAGGAAAATCAAGGGTTCAAACAATACTTGAGTGGAAGATCTTTTTACTATTGGTGCTTTAGCTGAAACCTATTTCAAAAATCTTCTTTCTACGGGTATCCGAGTACTCAAAAGTTAACCCATTGGAAAAGTCCAAAGCATTTGGTGAAACTTTTTGCACAAGGGTGGGAGTACCCCAGGTGAGCCAACAGGTGAACAGTGGGAGGAGATCAGGGGACTCATTGTACTGGTTACTGCTATTGCGAGTGCTAGTGCTCTACGGGCTTACTGTACTGGTGTCTTTCTAGTGGACTGTAATAGCTAGTGGACTTACAGAGCGAGCTGTAAAGGTAGCTATTGCTGTTTGCTGTAAGAGCTAGTGCTGTACTGGTTACAGTACTTACTGAGCTGTAAAGGGTACTCTCTTGACTGGGCAAAAGAAAGCGTCTGATCAGATCAATCAAGAGATAGTGGTTCGGCCTCACTTCGATCGCCTAAGCAAGGACGGAGCTGCTGTCGAGTGACCATTGGCCGAGGGGAGTTCCACCATCTTTCTGGGTACAAATAAGCCAGTAAAAGACAAGTAGAAGCCAGTGAACGAGGAGTAGTAAGAAGCACGCTTGGTACGTAAACGAGTACAAATCAAATGGTTTTGTACTGATCCGCTTTCGAGCTGTCGAGTGACGATTGCTCCATCTATTAAGAAAGGACGCGGAGGGCCTTGTTTATAAAGATAAAGGGGGGTACTCTCTTCTCTGATGTGCGCTCTATCATTGTGTCCTATTCCTGAAGGAGTGATCGGGATTAAGCCACGTGGCGATACCCGCGAAAAACGAAGGACTCTTGTTTTTTCGCTTAGAGGTTCCAACGTCTATAAATAGCGGCTTCTTTCTCTATTTGGCAAAGCAAAGGAAGATAGATATGGATCCAGCAGTTACCACTGAAAGACTTGCCCAATTTAATCAAGTCATTCAAAATATTGAAAATGCTCAGCGCGAATGGCGGCAAACTCTGGCCGCCTTTTTAGAGCACGTGCCTGCTGCCGATCCGGAGCAGGTGGAACAAAGAATACAACAGCTCCAGAACGACATCCAAACTCTGGAAGAACGGAGGAGAACCCTCATCCGAGAACGGCAATTTCTGATTGTCAGGGCGGCCTCCAGCATCCGCGGGGGACAAGGCGGAAACAACTAAGAGTCCGTTGTTTTTGCTTTTAACTTAATATGTTGTGTTGTTTGTTAACTATGTTGTAATCTTGTGTTTAGTTTAGTTGTGTGGCTGGTCTATATGTGTGTAAGCTTCCTATTGGATGTACTCCCATGTAACAAAATGCTTGTAGTGCTGGAATGAATAAAATCTGCTTTGTTCTAGTTCATTCTCTTTCCCTCTTTTGAAAGAGAGATGGAATCTCTCTTTCAGTTACAAAAGGACCATCCTATAATACTCTAACAGCCGTCACCTTCACTCTCTTTCAGTTACATAAGGACCACCCTATAACTCTTAAACATCCGCTAACATAAGAGCTACATTTAACAGCTAAAAGCAAGATTTCTTCTCCGACTTTACTCCATTTTCAAGTAAAGAATAGGTTCTTTAATGAGGGAGACCTTCAAAACTGGGAAATGAGTGCTTCTCCAGCAGCAGTAGCTACTGGAACTTCCATAGCGGGATCTATGTCTTTGTCTTTGCTACAGTAAGTCGTATGCGCTTGTAGGTGAGAAATTGGCTTGACTCGGCCGCATTCACTAAAATAGAATGCCTAACAATGCTCCTTTCAAGGTCTGATTTTCAGATTTCGGATATAGTTGAAGTCGAATCGGGGGCGGGAGCGGCACGGATCCGCGAAAGAAGTCAGTCTTTCTCTCGATTCTTAGAGAGATTATAAAAGCTAACAAAGGGGAGGGCTTCGCCCCTTAGCTCCGGTTAAGTCATCACTTCGACTAGTTCGTAAAAGAGCTAGGAAGCAATAGTCCGAGTACACGACGACGCTGTCCTATCTTTATCCTCTCGAGAACGGAATGGGGCAGAATCCACTAATGTATTTAGGCTTTCGGGTAACTAAGATAGATATAGAAGGCGATTGAGGTAGGACTATATCCAATTAACCTCTCCTCTCGATAAAGACTCACGTCCTTCAAAAAGAATGATGACTTCGAGTCTGAGGTTAGAAGGTGCTAAATGGATAAGGTGCAGGATCGATGTTAATTGACTCGACTGAAAGGAGAGGAGAACATTGGATCGAGATTAGTTGACCTTCCCCGGCTGGAGAGAGAGGGGGAGATAAAATAGAGTGCGAAGTCGGTTTAGAAGATTGCTTTGAATGCCCGGGTGGAAGGCTAGCTTTAGCTTAGCTGGCTAGCGGAGTAATGCATGGATTTAAGGAGTGGATGAAAGGAAGAAAGATCTCGTTTGAGGCTCGCTCTAGATCGGATGGTTCCATGGGGACTATATGGAGCTAGTGATGGATGGGAGCCCGGGCAGGGGAGGAAAAGATGCCGCTCCTCCGTAGTCGCTAGCGGACGGGTGGATATGAATGAACAAGATCATTGGTTGTTGGTCCTTCTCCCCCAGGGACAGGACAAGGGTGAAATAGCTGGTTCGATAGAGTAAGGGACGACTACTATACTTATATGTGGGGGCATTCCCTAAGCTATGTTTCGAGCATTTGCTCAGCAGCTGAGTCAATTCAACGATTCCCCGACTTGATTTTCACACACAATAAGCTTCTTCAAGCGAGGTCTCTCACATCTCCTGATGCTTGTGTACTGCCCTACCGTTGTATCCCGCGCTTTCATTCTACGCTAAATCTCGATACCTTTCCCTCGTCTTCAGAGATGGGACGGACTCCACCCATAAACCTTAGTTGTTTAAACGTACCTTTATGCCCACATCCCTACCCAAGCAAATCCTTCTTTGCCCTTCCTTTCATGGAAATAAAATTGGCTTTTTTCTTCAATGACTGTTTCCTCTTGGGGCTATGGCACTCGAATTGACTAATGAGGAATGTAACTATCATGTTTAGCCCAATTGACGAAGGTGAAAGCCGCCCCAAATATCTATATATAAGAGTCTTAGCCTCGGCTCTATCATATCCGATCCATGAAATAACTACTGTGCCCAAAGCCCAAACCTTTTTCAGAGGTAGTGTCAGAGCCCAATCCCTGGTTCACTCAATTTTGTTCAGGAGCTCCAGACCCTCGTACGATTGCCCTGACTAAGAGAGGAAGCAGAAGATAGGGCTAGTGCTTTCTCAATAGGGTCTCGGGCAGCATGATCAAGATCTCAAGCAGGACTCTTTCAAGCCCGCATTCAAATGAAAAAGGAAAGTAGAAGCGGATGGAGACTGTTTCAATTCAGCAGGTGAGTTAGGAATAGCCGGTTCTGAGGCCCAGTACATTCAGCTAGTTTTCAAGCTCTTTTCAAGCAGTATCTGCCAAAGAAGGTAAGGACTCTTTCTCTATTTGAAGCAAAAAGCAAGCAACAGGGGTATCCAACGATATCAATCGTTTCAAGTGGCAGTTCCCGAGCGAGCACAAGCTCATAGCATGATTACCAAGAGCAAGTTGCTGCAGTGACAGTTAGAGTGCCTGCTCCTATTGATTAGAAGTGATAGGCCGACGGTTCTATTGACGTTGGTCCTTGTCTTGCTTTCCTTCTTCCAGCGGAGTGTGAAGCTAAAACCAGAAGATTCGATTCCTAAGACCTCTTGAGGGCATTGGGGGTAATAGGTTGCAGGTCTTTCATCAAGCATTCTTTTTTTTTTCCAGTTGAAGAAAAAAAAGCTAGAGCTAGGGCTATATAAGCTTCTCCTGGGGTTTGAGCTAATTTAATTTACTCGTATGCTTAGGCGGGGCGAGCCTCCGTTGCAGTTGAAATTGGAGTTTCTTAACAGGCCAGTTCTACAGGCTTTTTAATATCTTTTTATAGCGTGTGTAAGTCCTCTCTATAATGTTATTTCATCTCTCCTCCTTGTATAATATACAGTGTAGGACAAGCAGTAGTCTTTCTTTTTTTCAAGTAAGCTAGGAATCGGGCAAATAATCAATCAAGTGAGTGAAAGCAAACAAGTTTTGAAAACTAGGGCTAGAGCAAGGGTAATACTTATAGTAGTCTCCTTCGATTGCAGTCAGTTAAAATTCCCTTTCTTTTGCTGTCGGGGTCAATTAGAGTCTATCGGCCAGAGAGGGTCTTTTCTTTTTGAACTCCTATTATGAAATATTATGTCTACTTTGAATAGCTTAAATAACAATCTTACCAGGGATAGGAAAGGGTGTCTACCATAGGATCTTTCCTTTCTGGAGGACTATGATAATCTTTCTTACTTTTCAATCCGGCAAGAGCAATCCTTCAGCCCCTTCGAGTTGGCCACGGGGCAACAGCCTCTGACGCCCCACACCATTGCGAAAAGAGGGGCTTGCCCATCAGCCTACTTTGCCAAGAGGTGGCAGGATCGCAACGACCTAGCCCAAACCCACTTAGATAAAGCAGCAAGGCGTATGAAGGGAGCGACGACCCTTCTTGGAGATAACTCCAAAAGATCAACCAAACCTAGCCCAACCTACTTAAACAACCTAAAGGCTTGGCCCGGTCTGAAGGAAGAAGAAAGTAGACCTTGTAGAGAAGCGGATAGGAGAGGTAGCCTATAGACTCAAGCGATCAGCTCGGTGAAAACTCACCCCGTATTCCATGTGAGTCAGTTTACTTCGATTAGACCAGACCGACCCAGAGAGGAACG
The DNA here is from genome assembly GCA_947687605.1 of Reutealis trisperma. NCBI lineage: Eukaryota > Viridiplantae > Streptophyta > Magnoliopsida > Malpighiales > Euphorbiaceae > Reutealis > Reutealis trisperma. The sequence continues at coordinate 1,667 of CANTUT010001795.1, read as the reverse complement.
TGCCCGCGAGGGCACCACCAGATGTTGTAGGTGAATCTACTAAAGAAGAAGTTGAGTATATCATAGCTGACCGCACCATGCGCTAGCCCATACACCCACTGCGCGAGTGGAATACTACTTAGTCAAGTAGAAGGGCCAACCTGAAAGCGAGGCAAGCTGGATTCGAACCAGCACCTCTGGGCAAAGGAAAGACCATACCCTCCCGCTGACTGATCGTGACTTTAAAAAAGAGAGAAGAGAAAGAACTTGGAGTTAAGCCTACATTACAAAAGATAAGGGATGACTTGCTAGCCAAGCCATCCTGATAATATCCTCCAGTTCGATTAAATGTACTTACGTTTACGCTCCACAACATCCATTCAATTCATAGAGAGATCCAATCGTCAAAATCAATAAAAAGGCCGGCAAAGCAAACACTGAGACTATATGTCGGTGGACCATGTTTAAACTCTTAATAGACACCTCTTTTTCCAATCCTCTAGCCGATTTTCTCCAGAGCCATTATAATTATAAAAAGGAGCTCACAATTTCGAGAGCTTGTCCGTAATATGGACTTTGTATAGAATGGGTGGATAAACTCTCAAGCATCTGGGAAAGATGTATGACGGTATTTGGATCATTTTGAACATAATTCAGATTTTGCTCCGCCAATCTTTCAACTATTTCAAAAGGGGTTATCCCCCGAGGTAGAATTCTATTATTATTGATAAATAAAGGAGCTAATTGCTTGTCCGCAATTTGCTCTTTTAGAGTATCGGATAAGCATTCCACTACTTTTGCTTCATAATTAGCAAGAGTGGTTCCCCTCATTTTAGCCACTCTCCAAACACCAAGAAGCCACACAGCTTGAGGAACATCACAAGGTACCGAGGTGATAAATTTGATCACATAATTTAGTATGATGTCTGGGTTCATTTGCTTTGCCTTCCTTCTATTTTAATTCCTCTCCTAGACTCTAGGAGTATTGTAGTGTACCGAAAGAGAGTTAGTTGGTTGTTGACCAACGGAATTTGTCTATGGGAGGAACCTGATTTCCACTTTCTGATCAAACTAGTCCTGGTTCTATCAAACGACGCTTGTCCCTTCAATCGTCATTATTAGGATTGAGAAGGGGTTTTTAGCTGCTTTTGATTCTATTATAGAGATACGTAATCAGCTATTCTAGGAAGTCCGAGCATCCCTGCTTTGTTGCCTTCTGCTTCCTTTTGAAACCAGACTAGCAATGAAAGAAGAGCTTCTTTCTCTTACGCAATTTCACTACTCGAGGAGTTTACACGGGGAGAACTTTGGCTAAAAAAAAGACTAGAAAAAGGTCTTATATTAACCCTCAGAGAACTTCAACTCCCTTTAGGGAGAGAATTGGCTACTTTCTTCTCGTTCGATCCGTGTAGTCTAGGGCAGTAGATTCGGTATCTAAATGAATTCGCCACGCTTCCTTCATTGCTTTATTCATGTCTGGACTTCCCGAAAAAAGGAATTTCCCCTACCGATTAATAAAAGAAAGTTAGTCTTAACTAAGCATAAGTCCTTTACTTTCGAATGATTGCTAAGCCTCTTTCTGACTACTAGTGGCATTTCTTTAAGAGCGCATTCCTCCTAACTCCCAACAGCTTGCTTCTCAAGCAGCCGCATCTTCTCTTTCTTCTTCCCTAAGCCTAATCCCTAAT
>CANTUT010001794.1:105000-144175 GCA_947687605.1 Reutealis trisperma | reverse complement strand
CATAAATCATCATGCACTAGAATCCCTTCATTAAAGATCTCAATCTCAGCTAGGGTAATGTTTTATGTCAAATCCTAATGTGCCTCGATTCTATGTCCTTATCTCGGTTCTAATTCTTGATAAGATTAGATTCCTACTAGAAACTCTTTCTAGTGAATCTCACTGTCTTAGTCAAGAACTTAAGTATCAAGAATAACCATATAGCATATGATCTTAACCTCGTTTACTGAAGGTAATGAATTCTATCTTGGCGATCACTTACCTCCATACATAACAAATTAGAACCATCACATGCCATATATCCGTACATGAATAGTACGTCTATATAAGCAGTAATAAATTCTAACTTCTTATATCTGAGATACAACATCCCTCAAGTCAAAGGATTATATGCACTATTATGACCTAGATGATAAATAATTTACAAGTAGTAAAACCCCATATTATTATCATCTAACGTCACAGTTTGACTATTCATCCTATAAATATCCGCATGTTTGTATCGACATCGTATGTCAAGCAGCATGAGACTCACTGCCTCTATAATCATCCATATCACATACTAATTACAGAAAACAAACGGAGGTGATGGTTTTTCAGAATTAATGATGCCTAGTCATTAATCCTATGACCATGAACATATTTAAAATATTTGTACAAGAGCGATCTGTCTCTTATATTCTCAACACTTGAGAATATATCCTCTTACAAATACTTAAAGACTATATTCAATAATATGAAACTCTTTTCACATTATGAATATATTATCGTGCCATTGGGAATTAAAATCTACTATTACATAACTATTATATGGCTTCTAGGGCATATATTACTATCAAGGCCCGCCTAGCGTAGGAAGTATGGTATTGCTCCGCAAGAAGAGCCTCTACCAATAATGTGATTATGATAAGATGCATGGATCAAATTTGCATCCAACTATTGTAGATAAGATCTTTGCTAATGATATGACATGATATGATAGTGTTTTATGAATGATGTTTTACAAGGAAGTACAAGATTAATGGCAAATGCTCCGCAAGAAAAGCTGCCGTTATTGTAGTGTTGATGAGAAGATATGGATTAAAATCCTCTCTCATCTATTGTAAAAGATTTTAAAGATGATTACAAGATAAAAGAAGTTTTGAAACATATTTCATAACTTGTATTTACAATTATATTTGAATCGAATTTCAAGTTATTAGTTATTTAAAGAAAGTATTTAAAATGTATTATCAGTTTTGTGAAATCTTATTTGAAATGTGTTACCATTTATTTGAAAGTATATTTGAAACTATGGTTAGTTATTGAATTTATATTTGAAGTGTATTTGCAAATTCTTTGTATTTAAATGATAAGTTTCAAAAGTATTAAAGTATTTGTCATACGACTTGACTTTTAAAAAGTATAAATGAGTTATTAATATTTGATAGTTAATTTCAAGAATAATATACATTATACGCTATTCAATATATATATTTAAATATGTTATTGATACTTGATTTAAGTTTCCAAAAGTATTTTTGATAATCATTATCATTCATGTCCTCTATCAATTAATATGTTTATATATATAAGTCAGCCAAATGCACCCCTTATTAGCGAACCTTGAACCCAAGCCACTTGAATTATTATAACATGATTTTTACTCATTGAGTCATAAACTTACTTCCCCTTTTCCCAATTTTTCTACAGGAGATTTAAGAGTGATTAGTCCAAGCTGAAGCATGAGTCTCGATTGGAGATGGCATATGAGTAGAAGTTTCTTTGAAGATGTTGTTTGTTATGTTATTTGTATGCAAGTACATGTATGTTATATTTAGTTGCTCCGTACAAATTGAAGTTTTAGTTGTATTGATATGTAATATAATTTGTTTATGTAAGGATGAAAAATATGTATGAATTAATCGATAAAAGTTATTGATGATCATTAAGAAAAGTGCATGGAATTGTATTATGAGATGGTGATGTGATTTAGGTTATGATCTTGGGCATGGTTGTTGTGATATTTGCAATTTTTTGGTTGCTTGATACCATATTGGATTTGATAGTAGGTAATGGGTTCTACGGATTTTTGGTGCCCTTATGGCCACCCATATCCTAGGACTATCCATCCCAAAAGTGGAATGTGACATACATATACACACACACACACACACACACACACACACACACACACACACAATACATACATATATATATATATATATATATATATATATATATATATATATATATATATATATACATACATATATATATATATATATATATATATATATATACACACACACACACGCACATATATATATGTGTATATATGCATAACTTTGTGGATAGGAACTAAAAAATGGATATCAAACTAGTTCTAATGATTCAATAATATTATTACTTCAATTTAGAGTTCTTTGTTATTTCGACTAGATGAAAATCTTATCAATGGAATAAATAATTAAGTTATAATTTATTGGTTAATTGTATCACTAACCATTTCTTTATTTTATTTTGGTGTGAGGAACTTATCATGAATCCGTTGATTTTTGCGGCTTCCGTTATTGCTGTATGATTGGCTATTAGGCTTTCTTCTATTGGACCTGGGGTTGGTCAAGGTACTGCCATAGGCTATACTGTAGAAGGTATCGTAAGATAGCCCCAGGCGGATGGAAAAATATGGGGTACTTTATTACTTGTGGGGATGGTGAGAAGAGATATATTTTACATCCCAGAGGGGCTATAATTGAGGTACCATTATTTTTTGTTCAGAAGTTCCTATAAAAATTAGAAATGCCCTACCTTAGAGTTTGATTTGAATTATTCATTTATATAATTGGAAATAACCAATTAGGTTTAAGACAAAACATAGAAATCAATCATTGATCCAATTTAAGTACCTCTATAGGATAGACCTCAATAGAAAACTAAAGAGTAACGACAGCAAGTGATTGAGTTCAGTAGTTCCTCATAGAAAATTATTGACTCTGTAGTTTCCACTGCCTATCCAAGGTTGAGCCCTAGGATTTGACGGTGGATTTAAAAAGCCACCTACAGATGCTTTATGCCTAATCATTCTAGATAACTCTTGCATCCTCTATATTACCGCAGCTGCTGGTATAGAGTTAACTAATGCTTATTCCCCAGATATCGTCATTGCTTCTTCTCCAGGAAAAAAAGTTCATGACCCTTAGGCCTTCTACCTCCACAAGGCATTGCTCTATAAGGCTTTCGCACTTTGTGGAAAATTCCCCACTGCCTCTCATAGGAGTCTAGGCCGTATCTCAGTCCCAGTGTGGCTGATCATCCTCTTGAACTAGCAACTGATCATCATTTTGGTATGCTATTGCGAACAGCTTGATGCACTAACTCCCTTCAACCCTTTAATGAAATGCGGCAAAAGGAAGGAAAATCCATGGATCAACCCTATGGTCTCCACCCCGTAGGAACTATGAGATCACTCCAAGGATGCCTTTGGCATCCAGGGGTTGTAGACCGACCATAGAACCCTATTCAATAAGTGGAACAAGGATTGAATGTACCCCTCTACCATATATGTATAAATGGAATAGTGCATTTATACAGAATGGTAAAGGGACTCTTCTATGATTAATGATTATAAAAATGACTAGTATGTGTCCTGATAGCCATTGACCGAATTCTAAATTGAATTTTGAATTTTGATAAGAACAATACTTATTAGAGATTTCCAATTGAAAAAAAAAAAAGATAATTAGTTTATCACTGTAGGAATTAGGTTCAAGCTTTCCCCAGCCCATTCTCATTAATGGACTCCTGACATATACAAAGGAGTACCTCTTTATCTATCTCTAAGATGCTTAAGACAAGGTGCATAATCCTACGAATTACTTATGAATAAATTAAGAAATCATCTTTAAGAAACATAGTAGTTCATGATTTATAGGGTAAATATACTTTGATTCTCTATCAACCAATAACGTGGGACCATTAACATGATTAAAATTAAATTGTTTAAAGTCTAGACACAGCAAGGTACTCTTTCTACTACTATGTTAATATCAAAATGGGTTCAAAATAAATAGTTGGAAATAGTTTTCAATATAAAACACTATGATGCTTTAACCTCTGAGCAAAGCGGGCTCATATAACAAAAATTGTACATGCATAGGAATTTAGTAAACTAAAGGAATCTTAATTATTAACTTTTTATTCTTTCCATTGTTAGTCATTTTCAATCTTAGTTACTCATAATTAAAGAGAGGGAAAAATAAATAAAAAAATAAAAATGAAGTAGAAGAGCCCAGATTCCAAATGAACAAATTCAAACTTGAAAAAAATCTTTCTAATTCTCGAACAATGAGGGGGTAAAAGGATTAATCGAGAAATATCTCTTGTTCATATAATAAGATTGAGATTGGATCCGCACATGTTTCGCAAAAAGAAAAATCTTCTCCTTTGAGAATAATAAAAAAAAGAAAGTGTTCAGGACCAAATCCTCATCAAATTTGATTTTTCCATTAAAGGGGGCTCGTATGTCTTTAAAACGATGATCATATATTCAATTATGCCCCATCCAAACACATAGGCATATCAAGCCTTACAATAGGACTAGGCTTCTTAGAACATATAATTTTTGTTTTGAATGATCAACAGTTAGATTATAAATAACTTCATAGAGGTTCCACTTGAGTGGCAACGATGAAGAGATCTTAATCTCAGATAAACATAAGTTAATAACTTGAAAGACTAGAGAAAAGAAAGAGAGAAGTTTAAAAACTCATACTTGTATTTCACAATAGGTAGTAGTTTAAGGGAACTCTGCCTTCAAACTTACAAACTTGCTCCTTATATAACAGATGGAGTGAGATACAAACAACTAAAATAATTAAAACTTTACAACTCACAACCCACTTATAATACTTTTACAGCTCATACATATTCTTTTTATAAAGCACACATAATTAAACAAAAGTAAGAGACAAACTAAAGTGGATTGGCCACTTAGTACTACAAAAGACTTTACTTTTTGAAAGGCTTGTGACTTGGTGACAGGTTGGGGTCTGAGTCAGAATCTCTTTCAAATTCATTAAAGTCCTTGAAATTTGAGTTATTATCATTTTGTCTTGAGGGTCCTACTAACTCATATAGGTCCTGTGAGTTAATTATCATATAAGTCCACAATCTTTCTGATGGGTCAAAAGTATCATCCAGAGGACTGAATACTTGTCTGCCAGTGCCACAGTAGATTTGGTGCATGTACTAATTATTCCAATCTTCTTTAAGACTCATTATTTTTTGACAGTATTCAGGAGAGTAATCCATCTAAGGTGCATCAGGATGAGTGGGAGGCCAGAATTCTTTTGTAGGAGAGCTGTTGATTCTGCACATGAAATGCTGGAACTGAACAAAGTCATCTTCATGGTCTCTGTAACTTTTGCTCATAGAATAAGGAAAAGTTCCATAAATAAAATATTGAGGAGAAACTTTCAGTTCAGTGTGATTCTTGTCTATAACTTGAGGAGCCCATTTCCTATAGAGAATGACTAGACTGGTTGCTTCTTTATTTTCATAAAAATTAAACTTTAAGTTTTTCTTCAGTGAAAATATTTTCCAAGCCAAGTATAGGTGAGAACCGTTCCGAGAAAGTGACAAGGTGAGTATTAGTCATAGCTTTCTTCTAGAGGATAGTTAAATAAGTCTTAAATTCAAATAATTAAACTTCCACAACAATATGATAAGTATGGCAAAAGTACCATAAGAACACGAGAAACTCTTTTGGCCACATCTGAAAACTATTAACAGAGAACTTCATGAAGGTGTATGGCCTGAGAAAAGGGTAGGTAGGATGGACGGCTAACCTTCTTATGAAGAAAGTTCCATATTTTCTGATGAGAAGGTCTTGGTAGTAAAAAGTCTTTTCATGAGCTAAAATTTGAAGGGCTCTTTCTGAAATGTTTTCTTAAACTTCCCTTGGGAGATGGTTAATGAAAGGAAACTTAGATATGGAGGATGATGGAATTGAAGAGGAGAATGCCATGAAAACAAGAGGGACTAGTTTTACTTTGCTGATGAGTGATATAGGCTAAGATAGAAAATCTGCGATGAGATTTTTATCTCCTTTGATATGTTCCATGTCAAATTTATAGTGAGAGAACCACTCTTTCCACCTTAGCAATTGTGGATGAGGAAGAATCTTGTTTTTGAATTGTAACATCTTGGAAAAAGACAAACAATCTATAATGATGGTGAAATGATGTCCTATAAGATGGAATTCAAATTTTTTGATTCCATTCTTTACAGCTAGGATCTCCTTGAAAGTATAGTGATAGTGGATTTTCTGACTCTTTGAATTTACCACTACCATATGCATAGATTTGATTTTTACTGTCACATTCTTCCAGTAGAATTGCTCCCCAAAATTTATCCCTAGCATCTATCTGAAGATATCTTTTCCCTGTGGATGAAATCTAAAGAGCTGGCAAGTTCTGTAGCTCCTTTTTTAAAGTTTGGACTGACTTTGTTTGCTTTCTGACCACGTGGGTGGATTCTTTTTAAGCATATTTCTAAGTGGGCTTGCTTTATCAGTGAAGTGGAGGACAAAGTCTCTTAATTAATTTGCTATTCCTAAGAATTGTTGAACTTGCTTCTGAGTCATATCATTATCTGGGAATTTCAATAATTCAAATGCTATATGGGGTCTAGGATGATATTTGCCATCCTTGACCATCATTCTAAGGAACTGAATTTCTTCTTGTGCTAAATGCATCTTCATGGCAGACAACATTACTTCATATTTTTCAGTGATTTTCATAAAGCTATTGAGCAGCTATACATGGCTGGCCTTATCTTTTGAGAAGAGTAACACATCATCAATGTAGATTAAGGAACTGTGGAGTAGTGGCTCGTATATCTAACCATTGCTTTTTGAAAAAGAGAAGGGGCCACTTTCAAGCCAAATGGCATTACTGTCTACTGGTAATGATGGTTGAGAATGCAGAAAGCCATCTTGTACCTGTCTTCTAGTTTGATTCCCAATTGCCAAAAGCCTGCCTTGAGATCAAACCTTGAAAAGATCTTTGCTGAAGAGAAGTGAGATAACAGAGATGATATTTTTGGGAGAGGAAATTTATCATCCTTTAGGAAATGGTTTAAGGGTTGATAATCAATTACTAGTCTCTTTTATTCCTAATGACGATAAACCAAGGTTCAAAATGAATCCTTTATCGTGTTACAAATAAGCTCTTAAAATCATCCACAAAGAATCACCTCTATAGGCCATCTCAACATGTTACATGTTTCAACCATTCTCCACATAGTATGAAGAAGATTTTCCCATAGTATGAAGAAGATTTTCCTACTCTAGCAGACACAACTAATCCCAACACTAATGTAAGGACCACTCCTTATGTTAAGAACCCTTTTGGAGTAAGTGCAAAAGGAAAGCCTCTCTCTGTATCACTAGCTGAAGCAGTTCTCAATTGGTAAACAGAAAATGCTCAAGCCCAAAATAGAGTCCTCAAGAGAATTAAGACACGTGTAGAACATATTTCTCACCAAGTCTACAATTTGGACTTAGACATGACCAGCTAGGCTAAAGCTACGCATAATCTCTATTTGTCTCTACAATCCAATTTAGAGATAAAGATGGAAGAGATGAAGATTATGATAAAAGAAAAAGGAGGATTTTCATAACAACTCCTTCAGAAAGAAAGTGAAATTGATAGCATCAAACAACAGTTAACAGCTTTAGAATAAGCACTGAGGGAAGATAGTTCAAATCACTTCACATCAACTCCATTTTCACCTCAGACTAAAAAACCATCTCTCATATATACCCCTCAAGGTACCTTACCTATTTTACCTCTAGTTGATCTTGAGTATTTTGGTTATAGGCCGGAAATAGCTAGAAGAAATGAACAGTTCACCTTATAAACCTCCAAAGCACCAATATCCATAACTGAAACTAGACCAACACCTCCACCTCCATAACCACAAACACAAAAACCTAAATCCCCATATTTGAAACAAAAATCTATAGAACCCTCTCCACAAGACCATCTCATGATAAATCCACTCACTAACTTTCTTGATGATTGTTTGGAATTAGAAAATAATCCAAAATAGGCTATTATGATTACTTAAGAACTTTCCTCAAAAGATTCTTCTTCAAAAGAAGGATCAGAAACCCTTGGCTCAAAATCAGAAGAAGAACTAGAAATTTCTCAAGCTTTCATAGCAAATCCTCCAGAAAGTTCTACTACTGGACAACAACAATCATCTGGTCCTCGTGTTTTAGAATACTTTAGAGATTCAGGTCCTACTCCCATACAACATGAACCTACCTATAGTTTTCCTCCTGAATAGAGTAGTCCAGCAGAAGAATTTTGGAGAACTATACCTACAGTGGATACAAAGTCCTCTCAGTATTTCATTTTAGATGATATTCCTCCAGAAAAGTATGCATACAGGATAAAAGAATTCAAGGCTTGGCTTCTTGTTCAGATGGCTAAACCAGAAATGACTCAAAGACAGGCAAATGAAGATTTCATTCACAGATGTGTTGGAAAACTTACATATTGGTATCTCAATCTCAATGACGTGGCAAAAATCCAATTATGTTATGCTGATCCAGCTACTTTCACATGTCACATTTAGAATGAATTTCTTGGGTTACCTTCAGAAGATCTTGAAAATATCAAAAAAGATTATTTCAAAATGAAGTGTTGCTCTCTCCAGAAGAAAGACTTAGACGATCATTTCAGCAGAATGTCTAAAAAGTTCTATGAACTCAAAGGAACCACTAATCCCGACCTAAAACAAGCCTTTGTCAATTCATTACTAGAACCCCTTGAAGCAGCCATTCATAATTCCCTGCAAGATAAAAACCAAACTTTAACCAATTTAACCCTTGGCCAAATCTACCAACTCATGATCATATCATTGCATAAAATCTGTGACACCCATCGTCTTCTCAAACATACCCTTAAAAGACATAAAGATCCCACCATGAAAAATGCTTGTTACAGACCATATCTCTATGTCAAGTGTAAGGATAAAGACTATGTATATCCTTCAAGAAAGAAGAAAAAGCACTATTTTAGATCAAAAGGTCATCATGGCAAGAAATCTAGATGAGATTTTAGGTTTTTCAAAAGAAAGAAGTATCGAGGCAAGAAGACGGATAAATGCTATCTCTGTGGAATAAAAGGACATTATGCAAAAAATTGTCCTAACAAGCCAAAGCAAGCAGTTAAGCTCATTCAGCATCTTTAACAGATAGTTATATTTGATCTTGAGAAAGCAGATGTTGAATCCTTATTTTTAGAAGATGAACAAAACTCTCCAGATAGTCTTTTCGCCATCAAAGACTATTCTTCTGATGATGATCACTATAGTTCAATCTATTCTGCTGAACCAAGTTCATTAGCGGTTCAAAAATTTTCTCATCTAGTTCCATTAATTCATGTCCAAATTTATCCAGAAAAATATGCAAGGCCCATTAAAGCCATTGCTTTCATGGACACAGGAGCTCACAACACAATGATGAATCCAGTCATTCTTTGTAGATGATTTTAAGAGCTTGTTTGTAATATGGTAAAGGAGTCTTTTTGAACCTTGGTTTATCGTCAGGTGCTAAGGAGCCTTTATAGTATCCTATAGAAGGAGGAACATAATCTAGGGATAATAAATAAGAAATTTGATCAAGTGATAGAGCAGTGGGACCTCTATCATAATCATCCTTCTTTCGATAAACCTGTTGCTTTGTGCATCCAGTAATAATAGACTTTCTCAACTTTTGTCTATAAGGATCACCTTCCTCCAAAGAGGATATGTAATAGTCATAACATTCACACTTGTCCTAATAACAATGGCTATCTCTTTTTAAAGCATATATTGGTCAGCCATGCTTATCGAAAGCCACTATGAGAACATTTTCTTCTTAGTGCCAATGAGTCATCATAAACTAGGTTGGAAAACTGATGAGGATGGAGGAGCTTTAGATAGATTTTCTATCAAAAACAACTTCAATAGTTTTATCTTTTTTGGAAATAAAAACTGGTTGTATTGACTGGAGAGGAGTTGAATTCTCATAAAGCTTTTCATAGTTGGTTACCCATTTTTTAGGTAACAACTTTATTAGGTCATCTCTAGGGATCTGTCTAGGAATATGGATACAGGGGGGAGAGTTTGCAGAATCTGCTATGATATGAATGGCTTCATTTGGGAATGGAAGGTTGAGATCAATTGAATGGTTTTGGATTATGTAGATCAATTGGTAATGAAGGGTTACTGCAGTAGCATTAGCAACTTGAAGGGCTCTAATGATTTGGATCTAAACTTTTAAGGTTGATAAGACATGTGGGTCATTGAGGGCTAGATTAAAGTTAGGTAATAAAGTGAAAATTACTATGCCTGCATTCAAGGTAGTCTCAACTGTGCCAATTACTGCATCTTGATACTTAAGGTATCTAGTATCTAGTAATGAGATTCTTACTGAAACTGGTAATCCTTTTCTCCCATGATAGTTGTAACCTAGACGAATAGCTCCAATATGGATGTGAGTGAATCCATTTGCAATCCATTAAGTAAGGAACTCACGAGGAATTTGAAGATCAACAAATTGCTCTTGCCCTGAAGCTTGAATGGGACATTGATCAAAAGTGGAAGACTGAACATACTCTTTAATTTCTTTAGGAGTTCTTTTGATCAAGGTTTTAATATTGTGATTCCATGAGGACTTTGATTTGGAAAAGGCATCATAAGGGTTAAGAAAGGGAAGGGAGGTATCTTGAATTTTACAGGTGTTTGGAAGATAGTTTATCTAATAAAGAAAATATATCTTTTTTCCAATGGTTTTTTTGAGACTAAGTGAAGAAGGTTAAGTGATTGGAGTAGGAATAATTACAGCTTTTTCTATAGTAGGAGGGTTTGTTAAAGGGTTTTCCATAATCAAGAGACTTCTCTTCCTTCATCAATGAAGATATTAACTTCTGTTTAGTGCTTAAGGCTCTGACACCATTTAAAATGAAGATCATATATTCAATTATGCCCTATCCAAACACACAGGCATATCAAGCCTTACAATAGGACTAGGCCTCTTAGAACATATAATTTTTGTTCTGAAGGATCAATAGTCTGGTTATGATATATAGAGGTCCCACTGCTCTATCACTTGATCAAATTTCTGATTTGTTATCCCCATATTATATTCCTCCTTCTTCTACAGGATACTATAAAGGCTCCTTATCACCTAACGTTAAACCAAGGTTCAAAAAGACTCCTTTACCGAGTTACAAACAAGCTAATACAAACCCCAAGTATATTAAACTTGAGACCCAATTATCTTTAAGCTTGAAAGCAACTCCTTGGAAAGCTAAATCAAGTTTTTCTCAAGTCCGTGACCTAAATCTAACCCATGATAGAGCACCTTGGAATATGATCACTTGTGGATGATGATCTCTGCGACACAATATCAACTCGTGAAAGAAAACCTTGGAATAAATATGCACAAAGTAATTAGCTTTGATTGTATGAACTTGATTCAAGCAAGAATCAAAACCAAGAGATCACACTCTTAAGAAAACTAAATTTTATTGATCATAACTTATATGTATTTGTGAGCTTCTTGTAAGGTATATGGATTCTCATCATTCCGTCCCTCCTCAGGATGATTCGTCCTCAAATCTTGACTTGAGCAATTGGTAGGAAATGCATTGCTTGTATCACCTCTTTTCTTCCATGAAAATTCTTCTTTAAAATCCTGAAAAAGGGAAATAAAACTAAATAAAGAAATATCAAGCTTGTTAGATTTAGAAAACAAATCATCCTTGATACTTTCTTTTTCAATTATGCTCACTTGTTTTCTGTCTTCACTCTCAATCTTTTTATTTGAACTTTCTATTATTTCTTTTCTCTTATTTGAAAGTTCATTTTCTTCCGCACTTTCTAATTCTTTCTTTTCACACTCACTCTTTTTCTTTTCACTTTCTTTCTTTATGTACTCTTTTTCTTTTATTTCACTATTTTCAACAAAGTCAATTTTGTTTACAACAACTTCTTGAGGAGGATCATATGTTGGAATTCCTTCATGAATAACTTCTTCACCCTTTAATATGGACTCTTCATTCATAAGCTAGGTTTTAAGTCATTTTCATGAGTAACTTCCATAGTTTCATTTTGCACATTGCTTTCCTCCTTTTTGAAACTCTCATCACCTTCATTCTCCCTTTTTGACACACTCAATTCTGGTACTACAAGCTCAACATCACGATTTTGTCTTTGAAGTTCTTCCTCTCTTTTTCTTTGTATCTTTACTTGATCTTCATTAGAGAAAGAGGAGCAAGGGTAGTATACTTACCATCTTTTAGTGGGACCTTGGAGTGGTTAGTAGATTTGATGTGTTTTGCTTGACTAATATGTATCCATAGCTTTCCAAACAAAACATGTGCCACATTCATTAGTATAACATCACACCAATCTTCACTTTTATACCTTCCTAGAGAATGAAACTAAAGCTTGCTCTTTAATCTTGACATATTTATTCAACAAATACAATAAGTGTGGCCTTGGGTGCTTTCTAGTAGGCAAATTTAGTTTCTCAACTAGCTCAAGGCTTGCAAAATTGACAACACTCAATCTATCAATGATCATATGGCATACTCTATCTTGGATGTGACATCTTGTATGAAAACATCATTACATTCTTCATCCTTCAATATTCGCATACCTACTTCTTGCCTAATAGCCATTAATTCTTTTTGAAATTCTTGATCAACTTCCATTGTAAAAACCTGAAAAGAATGTTAGTAAAGTAGAATAATACCTCACTTCACTCTCTCACGTGTTTCACTCAAGTATTGCCACTCAATCACTCATATTTCACTTAATTTATTATGGCTTTTTCTCTTTATAAGCTCACACTTAACCATTTTCCACTCAAATCTCTTGTCAAGATTAGTTGCACAAATCAAATTAGCACAATCTTACTAAATTACAATGTAAATAAAAATCCAAAGACTCAAAATGAAATAAGAAACAAGAAATAAGAAATCCTAATGACACTAGGAAAACAAGAATCCTAATTGAACTAAGAAAACAAAATTAGAATTTTGACTTAGAAAAATAAAAATAGAAATCCTAATTGAATTTAGAAAACAAAAGTTAAAATCCTAATAGAACTAGAAAAACAATATAGGAATCCTGATGGGATTAGGAAACCTAATGAGACACAAATAAAGATTGAAATAAAAAAAAAACCAAAATGAATAAGGAAATAGTTAAATTACCAAGAAATCAAAATGAAAATAGGATTAGAAAAGTCAAACCAAAATTTGGAAAGGAGTAGGAAACCAATCCTAGCTTATTTTGGAAGGATACTTATACTTGGTCAAACTCTTTATAGAATATTGAAATCTTTGATTGTCATTGTATAATCTTGAAAATTAGCTTCTTTCCTTGTCCTCTTCACTTTAGGAACTAAATAACTTCTATAAATACACCAAAAAGTCAGATTTCAACACTTTTTACTTCTTCTTTTCTTTTTGGACGAATTTTCCTTTTTTTTTTTTCATTTAAATTCTGATTTTCTTTTTTTAATCATAGCAAAAAATTGAAAGGAAAATAACAAACAAATTGAAGATCAAGTACAAGAAGCCAAACCGAATTTGAAGTCTTCAAGCTTGTGATTGATGAATCCTCCACTTCCTTCTTCTTGAATTCGAATTAGTTTCTAAGTAAGTATGGATGAATTTGACATTCCAACACTTGAATTTCAACGAAACACAAAGGATACGAATATGATAAAAAACAAAGAAACACAAAGACACAAATAGAATTGGGTAAACGATCTAGGAATTTTTTTTCCTTTTTAATCTAGGAATTTTTTTCTTCTTTTTTTTTTTTTTGAATTTTCATACCTGAAACAATAACAAACAAAATTAATAAGATGAAAATGAAGGAATTTAACAAAAATGGAAAACACAAATAAAATGAAAAGATATAACCTGATTTAGAGCCTAAGCACTGATACCAAACTGACACGAATCCCAAGTATATTAAACTTGAGACCCAATTATATTTACATTTGGAAGCAACTCCTTGGAAAGCTAAATCAGGTTTTTCCCAAGTCCGTGACCCAAATCCAACCTATAACAGAGCACCTTGGAATATGATCACCTTTGGTTGACGATCTCTGCGACACAATATCAACTCAGGAAAGAGAACCTTGGAATAAATACGCATAAAGTAATTAGCTTTGATTGTATGAACTTGATTCAAGTAAGAATCAAAACCAAAAGATCTCACTCTTAAGAAAATTGAATTTTATTGATCATAACTTGTATGTATTTGTGAGCTTCTTGCAAGGTATATGGATTCTCATTACAAGCTTTTAAAATCATCCATAAAGAATCACCTCTATAGGCAATCCCAGCATGTTACATGTTTCAACCATTCAACACACAGTATGAAGAAGATTTTCCTTCTCTGACAAGCATAACTAATCCCAACACTAACGCAAGGACCACTCCTTATGTTAAGAACCCTATTGGAATAAGTGCAGAAGGAAAGCCTCTCTCTGTATCACTAGCTGAAGCAGTTCTCAATTGGCAAATAGAAAATGTTCAAGCCCAAAACAGATTCCTCAAGTGAATTGAGACATGTGTAGAATAGATTTCTCACCAAGTCCACAATTTGGACTCACACATGACCAGCCAAGCTAAAGCTACACATAATCTCTATTTGTCTCTACAATCCAAATTAGAGATAAAGATGGAAGAGATGAAGATTCTGATAAAAGAAAAAGGAGGATTTTCATATCAACTCCTTCAAAAAAAAAAGTGAAATTGATAGTATCAAATAATAATTAACAGCCTTAGAACAAGTAGTGAGGGAAGACAGTTCAAATCCCTTCACATCAACTCCATTTTCACCTCAGACTAAAAAACCATCTCTCAGATATACCCCTCAAGGTACCTTACTTACTTTACCTCTAGTTGATCTTGAGTATTTTGGTTATAGACCTGAAATAGCTAGAAGAAATGAACAGTTCACCTCACAAACCTCCAAAGCACCAATATCCGTAACTAAAACTAGACCAACACCTCCACCTCCATAACCACAAACACAAAAGCCTAAATCCCTAGATTTGAAACAAAAATCTACAAAACCCTCTCTAAAAGACCATGACATGAAAAATCCACTCACTAACTTTCTTGATGATTGTTTGGATTCAAAAAATAATCCAAAATAGGCTATTATGATTACTCAAGAACTTTGCTCAGAAGATTCCTCTTTAGAAGAAAGATAAAAAACACTTAGCTCAGAATCAGAAGAAGAACTAAAAATTCCTCAAGCTTTCATGGCAGATCCTCCAAAAAGTTTTACTACTGGACAATAGCAGTCATTTGGTCCTCGTGTTTTAGAATACTTTAGAGATTTTGGTCCTACTCCCATGCAGTATGAACCTACCCATACTTTTCCTCTTGAACAGAGCAGTCCAACAAAAGAATTTTAGAGAACTATACCTACAGTGGATACAAAGTTCTCTTAGTATTTCACTTTAGATGATATTCCTCCAAAAAAGTATGCATACAAGATAAAGGAATTCAAGGCTTGGCTTCTGGTTCAGATGGCTAAACCAGAAATGACTCAAAGATAGGCAAATGAAGATTTCATTCACAGATGTGTTGGAAAACTTGCAAATTGGTATCTCAATCTCAATGATGTGGCAAAAATCCAATTATGTTATACTGATCCAGCTACTTTCACATGTCACAGTCAGAATGAATTTCTTGGGTTACCTTCAGAAGATCTTAAAAATACCAAAAAAGATTATGTCAAGATGAAGTGTTGTTTTCTCCAGAAGAAAGATTTAGATGATCATTTCAGCAGAATGTCTAAGAAGTTCTATGAACTTAAAGGAACCACCAATCT
This sequence comes from Reutealis trisperma, assembly GCA_947687605.1. NCBI lineage: Eukaryota > Viridiplantae > Streptophyta > Magnoliopsida > Malpighiales > Euphorbiaceae > Reutealis > Reutealis trisperma. The sequence continues at coordinate 128,272 of CANTUT010001794.1, read as the reverse complement.
CGACCTAAAACAAGCCTTTGTCAGTTCATTACTAGAACCCCTTGAAGCAGCCATTCATAATTCCCTGCAAGATAGAAACCAAACTTTAACTGATTTAACCCTTAGCCAAATCTACTAACTCATGATCATATCATTGCACAAAATCTGTGACACCCATCATCTTCTCAAACATACGCTCAAAAGACATAAAGATCCCACCATGAAAAATGCATGTTACAAACTAGATCTCTATGTCAAGTGTAAGGATAAAGACTGTGTATGTCCTTTAGGAAAGAAGAAAAAGCACTATTTCATATCAAAGAGTCATCATGGCAAGAAATCCAGATGAAGTTTTAGGTTCTTCAAAAGAAAGAAGTATCGAGGCAAGAAGATGGATAAATGCTATCTCTGTGGAAGAAAAGGACATTATGCAAAAAATTGTCCTAACAAGCCAAAGCAAGCAGTTAAGCTCATTTAGCATCTTTAACAGATAGTTCTAGTTGATCTTGAGAAAGCAAATTTTGAATCCTTGTTTTTAGAAGATGAATAAGATTCTCCACCATCAAAGACTATTCTTCTGATGATGATCACTACAGTTCAATCTATTCTTCTGAACCAAGTTCATTGGCTATTCAAAAATCTACTCATCCAGTTCCATTAATTCATGTCCAAATTTATCCAGAAAAATATGCAAGGCCCATTAAAGCCATTGCTTTCATGGACACATGAATTCATAACACAATGATGAATCCAGTCATTCTTCCAGATGAATATTGGAAGCCTCACAAGGAATATTTTAAAGCTGCAGATGGAAAGATTTTCGCAACAGAATGCATCATAAAAAATCCTATTAAAATTCAATTTTTTCTAGGATGTCAGATTTGGGATCGCTGCTTAGGATGTTCTCTTCAAGACAAAGACCTAGTTCTTGGTTTTGATATTTTCTGGAAAATGAAAAACCTTCAAATCCTTCCCAATGGAGTCAATTTCTAAAAATACTTTCAGCCTTATACAAATATCCTTTCCTTATTCCTCACCCATTCAATCCAAAGTTTTGATGAAATTAAAAAAGATTTAGTTCAAAACAGTTGTTTTGATTCTCATCAAGAATTCAAACACCCTTCACCTTCGTGGAAAAATTTAGATTTCTACATTTCCCTTCCATTTAAACAAAATGAAGATGTCAATCCTACCAGGGCAACCCCTCTAGGAATGTCTCCAGATGATTTATAGTTAGCAGTCTAGGAATGTTCTCATTTAATGTCCCAAGGTCTGATTGAATCAACTAAGTCAGATTGGGTGTGCCAAACATTCTATGTCAATAAAAGATCTAAATAGATTAGGAATAAAAAGAGGCTGGTAGTGGGACCTTTATCATAATCATCCTTCTTTCGATAAACCTGTTGCTTTGTGCATCCAGCAATAATAGACTTTCTCAGCTTTTGTCTATAAGGATCACCTTCTTCCTCCAAAGAGGATCTATAATAGTCATCACATTCACACTTGTCCCAATAACAATGGCTATCTCTTTCAAAACATATATTGGTCAGCCATGCTTATCAAAAGCCATTATGGGAACATTTTCTTCTTGGGGCCAATGAGTCATCATAAACTAGGTTGGAAAAGCTGATGAGGATGGAGGAGCTTCAGACATAAATTTTCTGTCAAAAACAACTTCAACAATTTTATCTTTTTTGGAAATAAAAATTAGTTGTGTTGACTAGAGAGGAGTTGAATTCTCATGAAGCTTTTCATAGTTGGATACCAATTTTTTAGGTAACAACTTTATCAGGACATCTCTAGGGATCTATCTAGGAATATGGATACAAGTGGGAGAGTTTCCAAAATCTGCTATGATATGAATGGCCTCATTTGGGAATGGAAGGTTGAGATCAATTGCATGGTTTTGGATTCTATAGATCAATTGGAAATGAAGGGTTGCTGCAGTAGCATCAGCAACTTGAGGGGCTCCAATGATTTGGATATGGACTTTTAAGGCTGATAAGACATATGGGTCATTGAGGGCCAGATTAAAGTTAGGCAGTAAAGTGAAAATTACTGTGCCTATATTCAAGGTAGTCTCAACTATGCCAATTACTGCATCTTGATACTTAAGGTATCTAGTATCTAGTAATGAGATTCTTGCTAAAACTAGAAATCCTTTTCTCCCATAATAGGTGTAATATAGACGAATAGCTCTAAAATGGATGTGAGTGAATCCATTTGCAATCCATTGAGTAAGGAACTCGTGAGCAATGTGAAGATCAACAAATTGCTCTTGCCCTGAAGCTTGAATGGATCTGTTGAATGGGACATAATTTGTTCCTCTCAAATAATTTGCTATTCCCAAGAACTATTGAACTTAGTTCTGAGTTAGATCATTATCTGGGAATTTCAATAATTCTGATGCTTTGTGCATTAAGCAATAATAGACTTTCTCAGCTTTTGTCTATAAGGATCACCTTCCTCTAAAGAGGATATGTAACAGTCATCACATTCACACTTGTCCCAATAACAATGGCTATCTCTTTTGAAAGTATATATTGGTCGGCCATGCTTATCGAAAGCCACTATGGGAACATTTTCTTCTTGGGGCCAAGGAGTCATCATAAATTGGGATGGAAAAGCTGATAAGGATGGAGGAGCTTCAGACATAAATTTTCTATCAAAAACAACTTCAATAGTTTTATCTTTTTTGCAAATAAAAACTGGTTGTGTTCACTAAAGAGGAGTTGAATTCTCATGAAGCTTTTCATAGTTGGTTACCTATTTTTCAGCTAACAACTTTATCAGGTCATCTCTAAGGATCTATCTAGGAATATAGATACAGGTGGGAGAGTTTGCAGAATCTGCTATGATATAAATGGCTTCATTTGGGAATGGAAGGTTAAGATCAATTGTATGGTTTTGGATTCTATAGATCAATTGATAATGAAGGGTTGGTGCAGTAGAATCAGCAACTTGAGGGGCTCTAATGATCTGGATTTGGACTTTTAAGGCTGATAAGACATGTGGGTCATTGAGGGCCAGATTAAAGTTAGGCAATAAAGGGAAAATTATTGTGCTTGCATTCAAGGTAGTCTCAACTGTGCCAATTACTGCATCTTGATACTTAAGGTATTTGGTATCTAGTAATGAGATTCTTACTAAAACTGGTAATCCTTTTCTCCCATGATAGGTGTAACCTAGATGAATAGCTCCAAAATGGATGTGAGTGAATCCATTTGCAATCCATTGAGTAAAGAACCCGTGAGGAATTTGAAGATCAACAAATTGCTCTTGCCTTGAAGCTTGAATGGATCTGTTGAATGGAACATAATTTGTTCCTCTCAAATAATTTGCTATTCCCAAGAACTATTGAACTTGCTTTTAAGTTAGATCATTATCTGGGAATTTCAATAATTCAGATGCTTTGTGCATCCAGCAATAATAGACTTTCTTAGCTTTTATCTGCAAGGATCACCTTCCTCCAAAGAGGATCTGTAACAGTCATCACATTCACACTTGTCCCAATAATAATGGCTATCTCTTTCGAAAGTATATATTGGTCGGCCATGCTTATCGAAAGCCACTATAGGAACATTTTCTTCTTGGGGCCAATGAGTCATCATAAACTGGGATGGAAAAGCTGATAAGGATAGAGGAGCTTTAGACATAGATTTTCTATCAAAAATAACTTCAACAGTTTTATCTTTTTTGGAAATAAAAACTAGTTGTGTTGATTGGAGAGGAGTTGAATTCTCATGAAGCTTTTCATAGTTGGTTACCTATTTTTCAGCTAACAACTTTATCAGGTCATCTCTAAGGATCTATCTAGGAATATGGATACAAGTGGGAGAGTTTGCAAAATCTACTATGATATGAATGTCTTCATTTGGGAATGGAAGGTTGAGATCAATTGCATGGTTTTGGATTATGTAGATCAATTGGTAATGAAGGGTTGTTGCAGTAGCATCAGCAACTTGAGGGGCTCCAATGATTTGGGTCTGGACTTTTAAGGCTGATAAGACATGTCGGTCATTGACGGCCAGATTAAAGTTAGGCAGTAAAGGGAAAATTATTGTGCCCGCATTCAAGGTAGTCTCAATTGTGCCAATTACTGCATCTTGATACTTAGGGTATATGGTATCTAGGAATGAGATTCTTGCTGAAACTGGTAATCCTTTTCTCCCATGATAGGTGCAACCTAGATGAATAGCTCTAAAATGGATGTGAGTGAATGCATTTGCAATCCATTGAGTAAGGAACTCGTGAGGAATTTGAAGACCAACAAATTACTCTTACCCTGAAGCTTGAATGGTACATTGATCAAAAGTGGAAGACTGAACATATTCTTTAATTTCCTTAGGAGTTCTTTCGCTCAAGGTTTTAATGCTATGAGTCCATGAGGACTTTGATTTGGAAAAGGCATCATAAGTGTTAAAAAAGGGAAGGGAGGTGTCCTGGATTTTACAGGTTTCTGAAAGATAGTTTATTTCATAAAGAAAATCTATCTTTTTTCCAAGGGTTTTTTTGTGACTAGGTGAAGAAGGTAAAGTGATTGGAGCAGGAATAATTAGACCTTTTTCTGTAGTAGGAGGGTTTTCTAAAGGGTTTTCTATAATCAAGAGACTTCTCTTCCTTCATCAATCAAGATATTAACTTCTGTTTAGTGCGTAAGGCTCTGATACCATTTAAAATGAAGATCATATATTCAATTATGCCCTATCTAAATACACATGCATATCAAGCCTTACAATAGGACTGGTCCTCTTAGAACATATAATTTTTGTTTTAAAGGATCAATAGTCAGATTATAAATAACTTTATAGAGGTTCCACCTGAGTGGCAACTATGAAGAGATCTTAATCTTAGATAAACGTAAGTTAATAACTTGAAAGACTAGATAAGAGAAAGAGAGAAGTTTAGAAATTCATACTTGTATTTCACAATAGGCAGTAGTCTAAAGGAACACTACCTTCAAACTTACAAACTTGCTCCTTATATAATAGGTGGAGAGAGATACAAATAAACTAAAATAATTATAACTTTATAACTCACAACCCACTTATAATACTTTTATAGCTCATACATATTATTTTTATAAAGCACACATAATTAAACAAAAGTAAGAGACAAACTAAAGTGGATTGGCCACTTAGTATTGCAAAAGACTTTACTTTATGAAAGGCTGGTGACTTGGTGACAGGTTGGGGTTTGAGTTAGAATTTCTTTCAAATTCATTAAAGTCCTTAAAATCTGAGTCACTATCATTCTGTCTTGAGGGTCCTGCCAGCTTATATGGGTCCTGTGAGTCAATTATTATATGAGTCCACAATCTTTCTGATAGGTCAAAAGTGTCATCTAGAGGACTGAATACTTGTTTGCTAGTGCCACAGTAGCTTTGGCACCTATACTGATTATTCCAGTCTTCTTTGAGACTCATTATTTTTTGATAGTATTCAGGAGAGTAATCCATCCAAGGTGCATTAGGATGAGTGGGAGGCCAGAATTCTTTTGTAGGAGAGCTATTGATTCTGCACATGAAAGCTGGAATTGAACAAAGTCATCTTTATGGTCTCTGCAACTTTTGCTCATAGAATAAGGAAAAGTTCTATAAATAAAATATTAAGGAGAAACTTTCAGTTCAATGTGATTCTTATCTATAACTTGAGGAGTCCATTTCCCATGGAGAATGACTAGACTGGTTGCTTCTCTATTTTCATAAAAATTAAACTTCAAGTTTTCTTCAGTGAAAATATTTTCCAAGTCAAGTAAGAAAGTGAGAAGGTGAGTATTAGTCATAGCTCTCTTTCGGAGGACAGTTAAATAAGTCTTGAATTCAAATGGTTGAACTTTCATAGTAATATGATAGGTATGGCAAAAGTACCATAAGAACATGAGAAACTCTTTTGGCCATATCCAAAAACTATTAACAGAGAACTTTATGAAGGTGTATGGCCTGAGGAGAGGCTAGGTAGGATGTATGGCTAACCTTTTTATGAAGAAAGTTCCATATTTTTTTATGCGAAGGTCTTGGTAGGAAAAAGTCTTTTCATGAGCTAAGTTTTGAAGGGCTCTTTCTGAAATGTTTTCTTGAACTTTCGGTGGGAGATGCTTGATGAAAGGAAACTCAGATCTAGAGGATGATGAAATTGAAGAGGAGGATGCCAAGAAAATAAGAAGGACTGGTTTTACTTTTCTAATGAGTGATATAGGCTGAGATAGAAAATCTGGGATGAGATTTTTATCTCCTTTGATATGTTCCACATCAAATTTATAGCAAGAGAACCATTCTTTCCACCTTAGCAATTATGGATGAGGAAGAATCTTGTTTTTGAATTGTAACATATTGGGAAAAGACGAACAATCCATGATGATGGTGAAATGATGTTGTGAGGCCTTGCCCAAGCACCGGCCCGGTTTGTTAGAGAGAACCGAGATGGTCATTTGGGTCTAGATTTACAATGGAACCCTCAGGTTTGGATTTAGTTGATTTTGAAAAATGATTTTTAGGAATCGCCACCTTAATTTTATTTAGTTGGAAAAATATTAAGGAAAAAACCCAAATTGACTCCAATTCATTAATTTTTAAATTAATTTGCCCAAGGATAAAAATCACTAGCTTTCAAACCAGGTTGAGTTCGGGGACAAGGTTTTTGGTTTTAAATAATCTAAATTTGGCTCTTAAGTTTAACTTGACTTTGAAAATTGAATTTCACAAATGACATTTATAAGATGATATTAAAGAAAATGCATGAATATGGCATAATATAAATGCATGGTGAAAATAAAACATTCACAAATTAATTAAAAAAAAAAAGAGAAAAGGAGATTGATTGGGATTTGGATTTGAGGTTTGGATTTAGATTCCAAACGTGCCTGCGTACCCCACTGAATGGGGATCAAAACCCACGTAGTTCATTCCACGGTTAAGTGGAGGGGTTTAAGAGTTGATTAGATTGATTTTGGTTTGGGTGTATTGAAAGTGAGAAAAAAGGCTGATACCTTAACTTTTGGTGGGGAAATGTTTTATCAGACCGAAGTTCCGTTTTATCGGGACCAGGTGATTGAATGGATTGGAAGATTAATTAACTAATTAAAATGATTAATTAATTAATATGATGAAAAGGATGGATGGATTAATTAATTAAAAAGATTAATTAATTAATTTGGATGAAAGGTGGATTGAGAAAAAGGATTAATTTGATTTTTGAAAAAGCAATTATTTTTGAAAAAAGAGTGATTAATTAATTAATTAATTAAAAAGATTAATTAACTTGGTTAGGGTGAGGTAATTAATTAATTAAAAAGATTAATTAATTAATTAGAGAGTGATTGGAGGGAGAAGAAGAGAGGAATTTGAGGATATCAATCTACTCAAATTTAAGAGATTTGTTGAAATAGAGGAAATGGGAGGTATTTATAGGAAAAGTGAGTGAGGGTAGTTTGGAAAGTGGAAAAGTGAAAAGACTAAAAAGGTAAAGTTAGAAAAAGGCTGAAAAATCAAATTGAGGGGTATTTTGGGGACTGCAGGACGGCAGTCCGGCACCATCAGAGGGCTGGGCGGTGCCACCGGACCTCTAGGTGGAGCCGCCGGCGACTTGGGGGCGCATCGCCGGCAAGGTCGACGACGGTGCCTAGGCTGGAGCCGATGCGGCCTATGCCTCGGTGGGCGTGCTAACTGGCTTTTTTTTTTTTTTTTTTTAGATATTGGTTGTTGGTATGAAGTTTGGAAAATTTGGATGTCTAGTATCAATGTAATTGAAGGCTAAAAAAATTTTCTTTCGAGGGCACCGCCCCTAAACCCCTACCCGCTAATTGGTTAGTGGGACCACCATAATAGCTATATGCAATGCATTAATTCAGCAAGTGCAAAGATTGTGGTTGGATGCTGAGGGTATAAAATTAAGGGTTCACAGTTGCCCCCTCATCAGAATTAGCTTTGAAGAAAAAGTGATTCTGATGATAGTGAACGTTGGGAAGAGGTGCTATGTCAGACTTTGCGCTTGTGTGTTCTTATCATGTCTTTTAGCAGGAGGACCTCTAGCATAAATGAAACTTTATCAATGGCTATCTGTTCGACCTTAACGTTGGTTGCGAAAATGGTCATGGTGAATTTCAATTAAGGCTATCTGTTCGGCCTTAATACTGGAGATGAAGAATGTTTGAGGCGAATCTCAATCAAGACTATCTGTCCGGTCTTAATGTTGGAGATAGAGAAAGTTTGGTGAATTTCAATCAAGGCTATCTGTTTGGCCTTAATGCTGGAGATGAAGAATGTTTGAGGCGAATCTCAATCAAGGCTATCTGTCTAGCCTTAACTTGGGCTTCTAAATGTGAGAGGTTGGGCCTTTCGGAAGGCTCAAAGGAACTTTCCTAGAAGTAGAGGGACACTTGAAGTCACGCTTCATTGATTATATTTGGAAAGGTATCATTTAGCTTCAAAGAGGCATTGGTCAACTTTAAGAGGTATCGGTCAGCTTTAAAGAAGTACTGGTCCACTTAAGGAGATGTCAATGAGGCTATTGGCTCAATTTATGCATGAAGATGTATGATTGTAGATGATTGCATAGATGTTAGTGCACAAATGATGCATGCATGTTTCAGAATTCATAAACCTTTTGCTTGACTTCTATGTCATGCATGATTTGTGGTGATGCCTATAATGAATGGTTGCATGGATGCATGAGGATTGATTCATGCATTTGCTTTGTGAATGTAATTTCTCATATGACTTTTGTGTTCTGCAGAGTCATGTATTTTTGGACTGAAAAACTCGACAAGGTTGAGAAACTAAACTTGGGTTGGTATAGAAAAATTGCCATAGTGGCATTATGAGGAGTTGGAGGGGTTGTTTTAGATTTTGGAATCTACTGGCTTGTGGTTTCTATTTTAGTGTTGCAGAGGAGGAGCTATGCCTATTCCAGGGAGATAAGGAATATGGCTTGGCTATGACTCAAAGGCAACTTTGGTGGTGCTAGAGTTCAAAATCCGGCATTTTTTTGAATTTTTTAGAGTTTTTGACTTGCCTTAGGATGTTGCAAGTCAGATGATGGTTGGTGATGGTTAAGTGAATTTGACCACTATGATTGAGAAGTTCCATGATTTCAGTGCAGATGCTCAATATGAGGGCCTTGATTTTCTGTTTGAGTGTCAGTTACGAGTTTATTAGGCCATACTAGTAGAGACACTGATGATAGATGAACTATCTTGCCAATTATTCACCAAGTGAGAAAATTTATCTATTCTTACCCTTTCTGTTAGGGGTGCTTTGTGGGTGTCTATTTCAGGTATTGGGTTATCTCAAAAGTGTGGCTGATGGATCATTTTCAGGTGGTGGCCATTGCTTTTTAGTCCACGCATGCCTTACTGAGACTTAGTCAGAGGTCGGATAAGATGGTTGCTTGCAGCTTGCCCCCGGAGGATATATTTAGCACTGCTAATAGTAAAGGATTTGATCTCTTATGACCGGGGGCCATGGGTGTCTAGTGGTTTACCTATTGGGCTTGGTTTCAATGATTTTTCACAAGGGGATAAGGGTCTTGAGGCAGATGGAGCAGACTCAGGATGTGCCCCTAGCTTTCCTTTCTTGGAGTCTGTGCAGATCATAGCTTCCATCGCTATAGCTATCAGGTGATGGTTAGCTGAGGAGTTTTCATGCTGTTCATTTTGGGATTTCACTTAGGACTATAAAGAGGTATGACAGGTGGTTGATAAAGGTGGTCCGGCCAATTGAAAAAGAGTACCAGGTTGTCCTGCTAAGGGTGACATAATTGAGGAAGGATGGGTTGCAAAAGAAGCCATTGGTGGAGCGAGGACTGTAACATAGACAGAGGAGTGACTCAATCTTTGAAGGAGACTTAGCGATCTACTAGAAGTGCGACACCACAGCTTATAGTAGTGACACAAAAAAGAGAGATTGTGACACACTTTGACTCTGACGAGGACACGAGAGATTTACATCTTATGAGGTAGAGGAGGATTGGCTAGACCATGACTTCAGACAGGACCCTTTTTTTTTTTTTAAATAATTATAGATTGATAAGACTATATGAAACAACATAAGCTATAAACGACAATAAAAGGGCTATCCTTTATGATGGGCTTGTATTTTGCAAGATTTGATCATCATTAAATAAGACATCTTTTATTTTTGCTCTAATTTCTACCTAAGTCGCCCTTTCAGGTTTTTAGCCTAACGAGCATTCTTCTTTTTCTCTTTTTTTTTTGTTTAGGCAAAAGAATTAAGTGAATGATGTACTAGGCATAAAGAAAATATGATGCAAACAAAATATTTTATATTATGATTTGGATCGCACCCGAATCGGGCTGCGTATGTATCCCTTTCATCACTTTTCTTTCATTAATTTTTCTCATTTTTTAGGGAAAATCAAGTCCACGTAGTTCTGATTACATACGCATGAGAAATAAAAATGAAATGCAGATGTCATCTTCGGATGATGTATCGTTTCAACTGATCTAGGTTGCCAAGATGGGAGAATTCACTTCCATCCACGCCCGTGAAGATAGTGCCTCTGTCAGATAGGATCTTCCTATTTTGTCTTCATTCTACGCAAGCTTCTTCTTGGCAGGCTTCTTGTAGGTCAGGATCTTGTAAACTATGATGCTTGGAGTATCCCTATCATGTCCTTGTCTTTGTGCATAATAGCTTATGATCTTTCTTACTATTGTCATGCAGATGCAATGTATGAGATTTTTTTTTATTTTTTATTTTTTCCTCTGTGCCATAATTAGTTGATCCTTTTGCCTTTTTCATTTTTTTTTGTATTTTGTATTTTTTTGTTTTTGTTTTTGTTTTTTTTTTAAGATGTCCCATTTAAAAATGAATCAGAAAAAATTAAAGCAAATTAAAAAGTTTAAACTTTTATTATTGAAAAAAGAGTCCCATCATGAGTACATTAAAGGATAAGCTTTGAAGGCAAAATACAGACTTAAAAGGACAAGACTTGACAGACCCAAATTCAAAGAGAGACTTAACAGAAACAGACATAAACCCTGACGTAGGTGACTTAGACAAGGACTCAAATGACTCGGACATGGACTCGAAGGACTTGGATAGGCGCACAGCAGGGCAAAATTCTTCTCAAAGTGCCAATTATCAGGTGCAGCTTAAGATGGTCTCAATGGTTCAGAAAAGGATTGGTGGTGGTGTTAGACTTTGGATTTGGGAGCAATGATGTCTCCACTGTCAATGAGGTCTTGGATTTATGCTTCAAAACCTGGCATGCATCAGTTTTGTGTCCCAGCCCTTAATGATAGTCGCAGTACTCATTGACATTATAACCCTTGGCCAAGGGGTTTGGAGGAGGTTGTGGGTCTAAAGGCTTAACTAGATTGGCTTCTAAGGCTTTCTTGTAAACGACGCTAAGGGGCATGCCTAGCTCAAAGAAAGTGCTCCTTGTTTCTAACTTCATCGGCTAGTGATAGGACACAAACGTTTACCTCTCCCTCTCTTTGGTTGTGGTTAGTGGTGTTCTTGTGATACCTTGAACTAGAGGGTTCATCTTTGATTCATCCTGATTGAATCAAATCCTCAATCTTGATAGCAGTGGCAATGAGAGCTTTGATGCTAGGGAGATACTATGTTTGCATATGAGCCTGATATTGGGGGAGGAGGTTCTTAACGATGATGTCAATTTGCTCTACTTCAAATGGACGATTCACCATTTGAGCCACTTTTGTCCTCCACCTTGTAAGGAACGTGGTGAAGGATTCTCTTGGCCCTTGTTTGGTAGTTTTCAAATCTCAACTGGTGACATCCACCTCAATGTTATAGTGGTATTGCTTGACAAATGCATTACATATGTCATCCCAAGTTTTCTTGTATTTTTGTCGAGATCTAGTAAACACTTAATAGTAGCTCCAGTCAATGACTATTGGAACAACTAAGCAAGGAGCTCGTCGTCTACACCGAAAGTCTCATGGTACCCACATACATCTTGAGATGAGTTTTAGGACATGTGGTGCCATTAAACTTGTCCATGACTAGCATTTTAAATTTTGGTGGAACTCATGCATTTGGGAAGAGAGTTAAAGAGTCAACATCTATCATGTCCTTGTGCTTTTTGACATTCTTGAGCATTTTTTCCATGATCTCAACTTTCTCCATCAATTTCTTAGCTTCAGGAAAGCTAAAGAAATCTCCATTTTGAAAATGATTCGTAGTGGGAGAGGGAGTGGTTGTGTTTAAGTCCATGATAAGAGAGGTTGGAATCTCAGGTGCTTTCCCTTTATCGGTGAGATTGATAATAGGAGGAGTTAAAGTAGGGGCATGGCTAGTCCCAGCTTGGGCAAATGCAGGCTCAACACGAGCAGAAGGAGGAGTGACAGTGGCATTGGTCATTTGCTTGACCTCATTGATGATGGACTGGCGTCAGGAGTTGAGGGCATTAGTAAAGGTGGCAGACTGGGCATTGAGAGCATTAGTGAAAGTTTCAGCTTAGGTATGAAGAGCGGTGGTGAGTACAACTTGAAAAGTTTCCTCTTATTTCTTGAAGAGGCTAGCGAAGAAAGCGCTCATAGCATCTTGATCGAAGTTGAAAGTATTGGCCATTGGTACCTTAAAGCAAAAAACAGACAAAAAAAAGGGGTAAGAAAACAGAATTGTGAAGAAAAAATGGCATGAATGTGAAGGTGTGTCGAGAAAAGGATTCCCTCCACATGGTTGGTCACCGGGTGTTGACAAGGTGAGTATGTGAGGTGTTTTAGGGTAACAGACCACTGGTTTGGGTCTTTAAGGTATTTGAGGGTTGACCTTGTTGAGCTTCTCATGTTGTGTATGCATGATTATGGCGTGATGTGTGATGAAAAAGGTTTCATGAACATGCAAGAGTATCGATTGTTACAGTACATGGAACCTAACGTCAAAGGCTAAGGTGACTATATGCATAAGGTTGAAGGGTGGTTTGATTTAAGGGTCCCCGTCCTACTAGAGCATCGATATACCTAACCATATGTGAGGTAAAGAGCCTCGCGTGGGTCCAACAGTACTGATTGCTCGTTACACCATTGAAATGATTGGGGATTCGTCGCGGGGTGGAATGCTTTTGCTATCTCCCAACATACTCAAAGAGAGTTATTGAGCCAATGCTACTTGCCATCCAAAAGTTTTCTTAAAGCTAAGGTTTAGGCAAGGAGCCTTTGTTATGAAAAGTGATGCATGAAAGTCAAATTATACTTGATGAGCTAAAAGAAGATTATTTTGGAAAAATTTTCCTTAACCAAATAATAATCCTCTTATTTTTCTTTTTATTAAAAAAAGGTAGCAACCAGTCCCCAGTGGAGTTGCCAGCTGTGAGGCCTCACTCGAGCACTGACCCGGCCCGGTCCGCTAGAGGGAACCAAGATGCTCATTTAGGTTTAGACTCACGATGGAACCCTCAAGTTCGGATTTGGTTGATTTTGAAAAATGATTTTTAGGAGTCACCACCTTAATTTTAGTTAGTTAGGAAAATATTAAGGAAAAAATCCAAATTGACTCTAATTCATTAATTTTTAAATTAATTTGGCCAAGGATAAAAATCACTAGCCTTCGAACTAAGTTGAGTTCGAGGACTAGGTTTTTGGTTTTAAATAATCTAAATTTGGCTCTTAAGTTTAACTTGACTTTGAAAATTGTATTTCATGAATGACATTTATAAGATGATATTAAAAAAAATGCATGAATATGGCATAACGTAAATGCATGGTGAAAATAAAACATTCACAAATTAATTAAAAAAAAGAGAAAAGGGGATTGATTGAGATTTGGATTTAAGGTTTGGATTTAGATTCTAAACGTGCCTACATATCCCAGTGAATGGGGATCAAAATCTATGTAGTTCGTTCCACGGTTAAGTGGAGGGGTTTAGGAGTTGATCAGATTGATTTTAGTTTGGGTGTGTTGAAAGTGAGGAAAAAGACTGATACATTGACTTTTGGTGGGCGAAAGGTTTTACCGGACCGAAATTCCATTTTATCAGGATCGAGTGATTGGATGGATTGAAAAATTAATTAATTAATTAAAATGATTAATTAATTAATATGATGAAAATGATAGATGGATTAATTAATTAAAAAGATTAATTAATTAATTTGGATGAAAGGTGAATTGAGAAAAAGGATTAATTTGATTTTAGAAAAAGGAATTATTTTTGAAAAAAGAGTAATTAATTAATTAATTAAAAAGATTAATTAATTAATTACTCTTTTTTCAAAAATAATTCCTTTTTCTAAAATCAAATTAATCCTTTTTCTCAATTCACCTTTCATCCAAATTAATTAATTAATCTTTTTAATTAATTAATCCATCTATTAATTTAGTGATTAATTAAAAAAAAGAGTTTTAGTTAATTAAAAAGATTAATTAACTTGGTTAGGATGAGGTAATTAATTAATTAAAAAGATTAATTAATTAATTAGAGAGTGATTGGTGGGAGAAGAAGAGAGGAATTTGAGGATAGCCATCTACTCAAATTCAAGAGGTGTGTTGAAATGAAGGAAATGGGGAGATATTTATAGGAAAGTGAGTGAGGGTAGTTTGGAAAGTGGAAAAGTGAAAAGACTAAAAGGGTAGAGCTAGAAAAAAACTGAAAAATCATATTAGGGAGTATTTTGGGGACTGCAGGCGGGCAGTCTGGGTGGCGCCACTGGGCTTCTGGGCAGCACCGTCGGCGACTCGGGCGGCGTGCCACCGGCGCTACCCAGGCCAAAGCCAGCCTCAGTGAGTGTGCTGACTGGGTTTTTTTTTTTAGATATTGGTTATTAGTATGAAGTTTAGGAATTTTGGATGTCTAGTAGCAATATAATTGAAGGCTAAAAAAATTTTCTTTCGGGGGTGCTGCCTGGAACTCCCACCTGCTAACCGGTTAGCGAGACCATTGTAATAGTTCCGTGCACGTTAAATTCAACAAGTACTAAGGCTATGGTTGGATGTTGAGAGTGTAAAATTGAGGGTTCACAGATGTCCGATAAGATGGAATTCGAATTTTTTTATTCCATTTTTTACAACTAGGATCTCCTTGAAAGTAAGGTGATAATGGATTTCTGACTCTTTGAATTTACCACTACAATATGCACATATTTACTTTTTACTATCACGTTCTTCCAGTAGAATTGCTCCCCAAAATTTGTTACTAGCATCTGTCTGATGATATCTTTTCCCTATGGAGGGAATCTGAAGAGGTGGCAAGTTTTATAGCTCTTTTTTTAAAGTCTGGACTAACTTTGTCTGCTTTTCTAACCACATGGGTGGATTCTTTTTAAGCATGTTTCTGAGTGGGCTTGCTTTATCAGTGAAGTGGGAGACAAAGTCTTTCAAATAATTTGCTATTCCCAAGAACTATTGAACTTGCTTCTAAGTCAGATCATTATCTGGGAATTTCAATAATTCATATGCTATATGGGGTCTAGGATGATATTTGCTGTCCTTAAACATCATTCCAAGGAACTAAATTTCTTCTTGTGCTAAATGCATCTTCGTGGGAGACAGCATTACTCCGTATTTTTTGGTGATTTTCATAAAGCTATTGGGCAGCTGTACATGGCTGACCTTCTCTTATGAGAAGAGTAACACATCAATTATGTAGATCAAAGAACTGTGGAGTAGTGGCTTGTATATTATGACCATTGCTTTTTGAAAAAGAGAAGGGATCACTTTCAAGCCAAATGGCGTTACTGTCCACTGGTAATGATGGTTGGGAATGCAAAAAGCCATCTTGTACCTATCTTCTAGTTTGATTCCCAATTGTCAAAAGCCTGCCTTGAGATCAAACTTTGAAAAGATCTTTGTTGAAGATAAGTGTATGAATAGAGATGATATTTTTAAGAGAGGAAATTTACCATCCTTTAAGAAATGGTTTAAGGGTTGATAATCAATTATCAACCTCTTTTTATTACTAATCTATTCAGATCTTTTGTTGACATAGAATGCCTGGCACGCCCAATCTGACTTAGTTGATTCAATAAGACTTTGGGACATTAAATGAGAACATTCCTGGACTGCTAACTGTAAATCATCTGGAGACATTCCTGGATGGGTTGCCTTAGTAGGATTAACATCTTCATTTTGTTTGAATGGAAGGGAAATGTAGAAATTTGAATTTTTCCACAAAGGTGAAAGGTGTTTGAAATCTTGATGAGAATCAGCACAATAGTTTTGAACTAAATCTTTTTTAATTTCATCGAAACTTTAGATTGAATGGTTGAGGAACAAGGAAGGGATATTTGTATAAGGCTGAAAGTATTTTTTGAACTTGACTCCATTGGGAAGGATATGAAGGTTTTTCATTTTTCAAAAAATATCAAAATCAAGAACTAGGTCTTTGTCTCGAAGAGAACATCCTAAGCAGTGGTCCCAAATATGACATACTGGAAAAAACTGAATTTTAAAAGGATTTTTTATGATGCATTCTATTGCAAAAATCTTTCCATTCGTAGCCTTAAAGTATTCCTTGTGAGGCTTCCAATATTCATTCGAAAGAATGACTGGATTCATCATTGTGTTGTGAGCCCCTATGTCTGGATTCATCATTGTGTTGTGAGCTCCTATGTCCATGAAAGCAATGACTTTAATGGGCCTTGCATATTTTTTTGGATAAATTTGGATATGAATTAATGGAACTAGATGAGCAGATTTTTGAACAGCCAATGAACTTAGTTCAGCAGAATAGATTGGAATGTAGTGATCATTATCAGAAGAATAGTCTTCGATGGCAAAAAGACTATCTGGAGAGTCTTGTTCATCTTTTGAAAACAAGGATTCAACATCTATTTTCTCAAGATCAACTGGAACTATCTGTTGAAGATGTTGAATGAGCTTAACTGCTTGCTTTGGCTTGTTAGGACAATTTTTTGCATAATGTCCTTTTCTTCCATAGAGATAGCATTTATCCGTCTTCTTGCCTCGATACTTCTTGCCATGATGAAATTTATTTTTTTGCAATTTATTTTTCTCCCGCCATGATAAAATTTAGTTTTCTGCAATTTACTTTTCTAATGCCATGATGCATTTAAATTTTCTTTACAAAAACGATAATAATAATCATTGGTCAAAATACTCGTCTCTTTTTCTTTACTTATTTTCTTGCTTGAAAAGTTACATTTTTCAATTCAAAAAAATTGTAAAGAGAGGCAACAGTAAACATCATATTTTGACCAGTAGATTTTTAAATTTTTAATATTTTAGTAAAACTAAAGAAATATTTTAACTTTAGGTATTTTTTTATGATTTTCAAGTTTTACTTTAAATTTCATGTTAAAATAGAATTATTCACATTTTTTTTTAAATTTTAGAAAATGAAGGTCTTTTTTTTTATTTTTAGAAAATAAAATTTTGTTTCTATAAATCAAAGAGGTCAAAATTTAATTTTAGAAATATATAGTTTAAAAGTTAAATTTTCATTTATTAAGAAGTTTTTATTTATTTATTTTTATATTAAAATATGAAAAATTAATATATATATATATATATATATATATATATATATATATATATATATATATATATCAAAAAAAAAAAAAACACAGCTCAGGCATGCACGCCACCTCTCTCCCCTCTTTGAGACCAACAGAGCAATCATTACTCTCACGCCTGCTCTCTTTGATCCTTACCAATAGACTCCTCCTCTCATTCTCTGCATAGCTCGTCACCTCCCACCCTCTCTATTCTCTCTATTAACAAAATCACCTCCACACCTCATCATCTACACTCTCTCTCACGACCGCCCATGCACCCACCTCTCAAAGAACTGACTCTCCATACCATCACATCTCTCTCCTTTCTCTCATCTGTTTCTAAACAGACTCTGTCTCTCTCGACGGTGCTAAATTTTTGCAGTTTCAGATCCAATTTTCTTTTTTGGGTAAGTCTGGTTCTCTTTCTATTCTATTCGATTCATGATGGTGTAAATGGGTTTTGGTCCTATTGGTATTTGATAACTTGAAATTGGGTTAGGATTTGATTTCTTAAAGTGCCTTTTGATTTCTTGAAGTTTCAAATGAAACGGGTCTGTTTGTTTTATTCTATGATATTTGGGTCTGGTTATAGAGGTTTCAAATCATTTGATTTGTCTCTATTGAAACTACATTGACGACTTCATAAATTTTAGTTCGAATAATGATTTCGATTGTTAATCATTCCAATTTCCCACGGGGATTCCTTGTTTTGCTCAAAGATGTTCATTTAACGAACAGACATGCAAGAAGGGTCTGGTCCGTCTGTTTTGTTTGGTTTCATTTTGGGTAGTGGATTAAATTATTTATGTTTGAGTATGGTCATTTGAACACCATTTGGTTTTGCGCCGGAAACGAAAAAGCTTGGTGTACGGTTTTGGTCATCTGTGCTCCATTGGTTTTAGGTCTGGTTTGTCTGGATTTTTCTTTGGGTTCTCATTTTGAATTGAAAATAGCTTATTTTCACCAGTGAATCATTGTTAACTGGATTTATTAATTTTGCTTTTTACTACGGTGGTGGATTAAGATTATGTCTAGGTCCCTATTTGTTTTTGCGTTTGGTATTTGATTTCCTTGAGTTTTTTTTTGATGTCTGGGTCTGTTTTGTTTGATTGGATCTACTTCATGTTTTTGGCTATGTTTATCTTAATCAATAGAAAATTTATTAAAGATCTTGTTTCAATTTTTGAAACGGGAAAGAATGATATAAGGGCTTGGTCATAATCTGAGGCAAGTTTGCTTGCATTTTGTTGCATTGTTGATCATTGGGTTTTAATTATACATTAAGTTTGAGATTCAGGAATGTTAATATATTCATATGCCTTGTAATTGGATTTTGAATCTGAGGGAGCTTGGGTTTTTTATTGATAATTTATTGTTAATATTGGTATTCTGTTTCTTTTCTTAATGTTATTAATATGTTTTCTCTAATTGGCAGGATTGATGTTGGAAGTTTTGAGATACTTTTATCTTTAATTTTCACTTTTATTCCACATTAATTTTCATCTTTATTGTATTATAACGTAACAAAAAAAATTAATGGATTTTTAATTATATATATATATATATATATTGGGTGTTTGTTCTTTTTGGGTGGAGTCCGTTGAATGGTAGGGGGAATGAAGTACCATGTCCAATCGTGAATTCTTATCAACGGAGTAAATTTCCCCTTTTTGGAATGGAGTGCCATCCAAAAAGAGGAATGGCCCCGTAAAATTATTTTTCTAAAATAAAATAAAATAAAATTTGATGTTTAATTTAATAAATTGAAATTTTCTTTTTGATATGGCCTTAAAATTAAATCACCATATTTCACACCATTTTTTTTTTAAATAAAACATAATAATTAATATATAAGAAATGTAATAAAATAAAATGATATCTTAAATAAAGGCTATGATGATAGATATATTAAATACAAAATAAACTAAGTTGAAGTGATTCTTTTAAAATTGTGGCATTTTTTTAAAAGGATGAAATAAAAAGATGAAAAATAGTTTTTCTTTAAAAAAGATAACAACAAAATTAATCATATTCCACAATTTGTATTTTGACAAAGTTTAATTTCAATTAATAATTATAATGTCAACTGAAATTGCTTCTTAGTGATTTCTAAAATAATATGAGCCTTTTTTTTAAAAAAGATAATAATAATAGCTTTTCTTATTTTTAATGAAATTTTAGTTGGTTTTTTGTTATATATGTTTGTATGTGTATGATGAAACAAGATCCGCCAAAATAGAATTTCTTAGGTTGAAGCAGCAAAAATCTAGGTGTGTTGAATTAGATATGAATAGCTTGATTCGGTTAGATTTGAAATGGATATCAAATTTTTTCCATAAAATATTTAAAATTAAAATAATTTTTAAAATCTTTTTTTAGCTCAAATTATTTAATAGCTAATTTTGAACTTTGAATCATTTTATTTGTTTTCTAATTTGGATATGCTAAAGATTCAAATTGCTCCCTAAAAAATTTCTGAAAAATTTAATAACTTGAGCCCATCATGTTAAAAAATATATAATTTTATATATGTATAAAATCTCATTCCTTTTAATATCTATTTTTGTTTTTTTTTTATTTTTATAAAAAATATAAAAAATGTATTTTATATTAGCAAACTTTTTTGGTAGTTTTGTTATTATAGGATTTATTTTCAAATTGAAGACAATAAAAAGAAGGCAAGTTTCAAGATCACTTTTGCAAAATTTGTAGTTATCAATTTTGTATCTTTATATGTATTAATAAATTTTTTGATCTTTTGTAATTACCAAATATGTAATAAATCCTTCAATATTTTGTATTTGATTATTGTTATTAAATGAGAATTGATATTATTTTTACAATTAGCTTGCATTTATTTTAATTTATTAATATAATAAACTAATAATCACTTTAAGCTCAAATTAAAATTAAAATTTTATTTTCTTAAATTAAATTCATTTAGGATTCAATTTTTCAAAATAAATAAATAAGTTAACAATTATCATTTTTCATTGCATAATAATGTTTATGCACTGAATAAATAATAAAAGATAAATATCTCAAGGCTAATTTAATATTTTGAAAATTAATGTGTTGGGTGCCTAACACATTTCCTACGCACCTGTGACTCTCAAATCTAAATTTTGGTTTAACACACTAATTTTTAAAAGTTTCCAATCGAACCTTTTGAAATAATTTGGTCGGTGGCGACTCTATTTTTAATTAATACAATTGATATTTTCTTTTCTCCATTCGCGTTGCAACATCAAAAAATGTTGTGACATAAACTATGCAAGTGAAGATTTATTACAGGTTATGTATTTGCTTTTGGTGATACTGCTATCAGTTGGAAAACTATCTTACAATCACCTGTTGCATTATCTATTACAGAGGCAGAGTATTTAGTAGTTGTTGAAGCTATTAAAGTAGCCATATAAATGAGAGGATTGTTTAGTGAACTCAGTTCATATCAAAAGGTGATTTTTGTCCATTGTGATGGGCAATGTGCATCGAGAATCAAGAAAAATCATGAAGAGAGTGCATGTGAGTGAGAGAAATTTAGAGTGGTGTGCGGTTCATTTCATATTTAGTTCCTCATTTAGGTATAAGTTTTTGTTTAGTGCTTATAGATATATTTTTGTACATTTTGAGGAATAAATATTAGGGTGTAATTAGGCATTGGGGCCTTAAGTGTTATTCTCCATTTTGTACTCTTTAATTAATTAGTGGATTTTACTTCTTCCCTCGCCTATGGACGTAGGCTTACAGCGAACTACGTAAATTCTGTGTCTCTTTTTTTATTTCTCATACTTTTGTCATCCATTTGTTCTAACAATCTATTATCAAAGTAGCTATTCTATGAGCCAGTATGATAGTTATGCATATTTGAGAAAACTTAAAGATGGCTCATTTGTGTATTTGCTACTTTATGTTGATGATATGCTTATTGCAACCAAGCATATGTCTGAGATCAACAAATTAAAATCAGAACTGAGTGGTGAATTTGAAATGAAAGATTTGAGAGCAGTTAAGTAAATTATTGGTATGGAGATTCAAAGAGACAGAGCTGTAGGAAAACTTTATCTATCTTAGAAAAGTTTTGTTGAAAAAGTTTTGGAGCGTTTTGATGTGAAAAATGCTAACCTGTAAGTACTTCACTTACTGCTCATTTCAAACTTTCTGCTACTACATCACTATAGTCAAAGAATGATACTGAGTACATGTCACATGTTTCCTAGTCCAGTGCTGTTGATACTCTCATATATGCTATGGTGTGTACTCATCCTAATATTGCACATGCAGTTAGTGTTATCAGTAGATATATATATATCTAATCCCAGTAAAGAACATTGGCAAGCAGTGAAATGGATTCTGAGATATCTATGAGGTACTACTAATTCTTGTTTGGAATTTGAAAGGAGTAAAGGACATTTGGCTGGTTATGTTGATTCAAACTATGTAGGTGATCTTGATGGGCGAAGATTTATTACAGGCTATATATTTGCTCTTGGTGATGCTGCTATCAGTTGGAAAGCTACCTTATAGTCAATTGTTGCATTATCTATTACAGAGGCAGAGTATATGGCAGTTGTTGAAGCTATTAAAGAAGCCATTTGGATGAAAGGATTGTTCAATGAACTCAGTTTGGATCAAAAGGTGATTTTCGTCCATTATGATGGTCAAAATGCTATTCATTTAACAAAAGATCAAATATTTCATGAGAGGACGAAGCACATTAATGTGAAGTATCATTGTTTGCAATATCATCTCTTAGGGGAATATTTCTATTAAGAAAATTGATACTGCAAATAATCCAGCTGATATGTTGACAAAGCCTCTTTAAGTGACTAAGTTCAAGCATTGCTTGGACTTAATTAGTATATCATATATTTAATTTGCCCCTAAAGGTTTAAATGGAGAAGGTGGAGTAACGTCTTCTAATCATTTGGGGAAATTCAAGCTAAGGTGGAGATTTGTTGACAATGTGCCTTGAATTTCTTGGCCCAAGCCCAATAGAGCATTCACATGTTTCATGTGATTAATTTATAGCCAAGATACACACACACACACACACACACACATGTGTGTGTGTGTGTGTGTATATATATATGTGTGTGTATACATATATGTATATGTACACATATATATATGTATACACACACACACACACACACACATATATATGTGTGTGTGTGTGTGTGTGTGTAAATATGTATAACTTTGTGGATAGGAACTAAAAAATAGATATCGAAATAGTTCTGATGATTCAATGTTATTATTACTTCAATTCGGAGTTCTTAGTTATTTCAATTGGATGAAAATCTTATTGATGGAATGAATAATTAAGTCATAATTTATTAATTGATTATATCATTAACCACATCTTTATTTTATTTTGGTGCGAGGAACTTATCATGAATCCATTGATTTCTGTTGCTTCCATTTTTGCTGCAGAATTGGCTGTTGGGCTTTCTTTTATTAGACATAGGGTTGGTCAAGGTATTGCCGTGGGCTAAGCTGTTGAAGGTATAGCAAGACAACCCGAGCCAGAGGGAAAAATATTAGGTACTTTATTGCTTATGGGGATAGTGACAAGAGATATATTTTACATCTTGGAGGGGCTATAATTAGAGATACCATTATTTTTGGTACAAAAGTTCTTATAAAAATGGGAAATGCCCTATCTTTGATTTCGATTTGAACTATTGATTTACGTAACTAGAAGTAACCAATTAGGTTTATGATGAAAATAGAAATCGATCATTGATCCAATTTGAGTACCTCTACAGGATAAATCTTAACAGAAAACTAAAGAGTAATAGTAGCAAGTGATTGAGTTCAGTAGTTCCTCATAGAAAATTATTGACTATGCAGT
>CANTUT010001794.1:5000-97500 GCA_947687605.1 Reutealis trisperma | reverse complement strand
CACCTCACATACTCACCCTGTTAACATGTAAACCCTGTGACCAACCACATGGAGGGAATCCTTTTCCTAACACACCTTCCCATTTTTTCTTCACAATTCTGTATTCTTACCCCATTTTTCTGTTTTCTATTTCTAAGGTACTAATGGCCAACACCTCCAGCTATTTTGACTAAGATGCGATGAGCACCTTTTTTGCTAATCTCATCAAGAAACAAGAGTAGACCTTTCAAACTACACTTACCACCACCCTTAAGACCTAAGTTGACAATTTCACCCATGCTCTTAATGCACAATCTGTCACCTTTACTGATGCCCTCAACTCCTAATGCCAATCGATCATCAATGAGGTCAAGGAAATGACCATTGCCACTGTTACTCCCCCTCTTGCTCGTGTTGAGCTTGCATCTACCCAAGCCAGGACTAGCCATGCCCCTACTTTTACTCCTCTCATTATCAATCTCACAGATAATAGGAAAGCACTTGAAACTCCAACCTCTCTATCATGGACTTGAACGCAACCACTCCCTCTCCCACTGCGAATCCTTTTCAAATTGGAGATTTTTCTAGCTTTCCTAAAGCCAAGAAATTGATGGAGAAAATTGAGGTCATGGAGAGAACACTCAAGAACATAAAAAAATCACGAAGACATGATAAATGTCGACTCCTTAGCTCCCTTTTCAAATGCACATGTTTCTTCAAAATTTAAGATGTCGGTCATAGACAAGTTTAATGGCACCACATGCCCCAAAACTCACCTTAAGATATATGTGGGTGCCGTGAGACCTTTTAGTGTGGATGATAAGCTCCTTGCTCAGTTATTCCAATAATCATTAACTAGAGTCGCTGTTAAATGGTTGCTAGATCTAAACCAAAATCATAAGAAAACTTGGGATGACATATGTAGTGCATTTGTCAAACAATACCATTACAACATCGAGTTGGATGTCACTTATCAAGATTTGGAAACCACCAAAAAAGGGCAAAGAGAATTCTTCACTGCATTCCTTACAAGGTGGAGGACAAAAGTTGCACAAATGGTGAACTGTCCATCTAAAGTAGAGCAAATTGACATTATTGTCAAGAACCTCCTCCCTCAATATCAGGCTCATCTACAAACTCAATTGTCATGACCCAAATCCGAGGCATGTGACCGGCACTGGGGCACAGGAAAGCGTAAGGCTACCGGTGTCCCCAGTCAGCCTAAACAGTAACCTCCCAATAAAGAAAAAATAAAGAACAACATGTGATTATAAAATATTTCAGATGAATTCCCTTACTACTCCATCTGCCGACAGTTTATTCCATAATCGTCATATCACAATAAAATATTTCCACAACAGTGCCAAACTAATTTACAATAATAGTAATCAATATCATAGACATTGTCGGCAGAGAGTTTAACCACAATACAAGCCAAAAGTCTAGTGGTAACATAATCCAACCCCAATACTGTAATTGCAAAATTCTACTATAATATTACAATAACAACATATTGCATGTACTCTGTCGAGGAAGGAGACAGAGACCGACTTGATAATGTTACAACAGGAAGCTCAACCTATAACCTGAAAAATGATAAGGAGACAGGGGTGAGCGTCTCAACTCAGTGAATGATACTGCTATTATGCAAACCTGGTGAGCCAGATGTAAACAGGTATACATGATATGCAATTATGTCATCCAACATCCAATCATAACAAAGCACGCAAGGATGGAGTTCAGTCCACCGAAGCCACGCTAAAATCCATCTAAAGGAGCCAATCCTCATATAACAGCTCTCTTAATCCAATAACCTGTCTCTTATATCCAATCCAAGGGGCCCAGCTATCACTGGTCTGTACCACGTAGCCCTGACCCGACTGACAGCAGCCCTGGCGATGAGCAAGCCCGGCCGACATCCATCAGTCATAGCTCATCTTCTCATACTCATCATAACCATATCATATCCCAAAACCTAGGTGGCCTTTGTATCATTCTGTCTCCACCCAACATACATAGAGAATATGGAGCACATACTTAAAATGTCAAACACAACCAGATGTCAAGATAATTGTATATGTATATACATTCCATTACATGAGCATCATTAAATATATTTGTAAATACACTCAATGCAATGCAAGATTAACAGGAAAGTATATTAGAAGTATCACTCACAGTACAGAAGGGCAGAACTGAATGTTCACGGACTGCGGCTGGGGGCGGCCGGAGGCACACTAGGACGATCTATACAGTAAAATGAACAAGATTGTCAGAGTATGAATATACTGACCAGGAAAATACCTATTTCCTATATAGACCGTCTAATCTTCCCCAAAGGCTCAATTCTTTCTAACACACCTTACACCTAGTAACTGTTAAACAGAACGTAATAATATGCCACAAGCTTGCACAAACTACGAGAAATGCTACTCACCGCAAACTCACTGAAATACGTGAATGTCGATCGATCGTCACAAACTTACTACCAACAGACTCACCTCAACACGTAGATTTTGAAAATATAATTTGTTTCTTCTGGTTCACAGGAATCCATGTCGGCAGTTCGGTCGATCACCGAAATTCGACCAATTTCAACATTATCCAAAATTAGTAATTTATATACCAAACTAAAGCTTAGAGAAAGAGGAGTCCGATGGTACCAAAATCACCTTGAACGGACGTCAGAACTAGCCAAAATTTAGCTTGGAAGTTTCTGTCGGCGGACGGTGCGGCGGCTGGAGACGGCGGATGGCGGCGATCTTCGGTGGATAGCTTGCTCGACACCCCAGGAACCTTACTAGGTGGGGCGTGTCGGAATCTGGCAGCCGGATGGTGGTCGGACGGCTAACAGTCTCCTTTCTCTTCCTTCTCTCTCTCTCTCTCTCTCTCTCTCTCTCTCTCTCTCTCTACTTTTGCTTCCTCCCGCTGCCATCTCTCTCTCTCTATATATATATATATTAACAGTTATAATAATAATAATAATAATAATAATAATAATAATAATAATAATAATAATAATAATAATAATAATAATATGGCTTACCAATAATTTTACTTAAAAAAATAATTTACTATTTTTAAGTTCAACATCATAATAATAAATTGGAAGAATTTGCTATATTAAAATAAATATTTTTTGTCAATATCACAATATTCCAAAATTTATAATTGATAAAAATTCGTGGTATTACATCAATACCTTCCTAACTTTAAAGCTCTCATTGCCACTGCCTCTAAGATCAAGGATTTAATTTAATCGGGTCAAATCAAGCATGAATCCTCTAGTTCGAGGTATCATAAGAATAATAATTACACCATTAACTACACCACTAATACCACCCAAAAAGAAGGGGAGGTAAATGTTGTGTCTTGTCACCAACTGATGAAGATAGAAATAAGGAGGACTTTCTCTAAGCCGGCATGCCCCTTAGCCTTGTGTACAAGAAAGCCTCAGAGGCTAATTTGGTTAAGCCCTTAGAACTATGACCTCCTCCAAACCCCTGCTTAGGGAATACAATGCTAATGAGATCTGCGACTATCATCAAGGGCTAGGGCACAAAATTGATGCATGCAAGGCTCCAAAGCACAAAATTCAAGATATTGTAGATAGCATAAACATCATTGCTCCCAAACCCAAAGTCTAACACCATCACCAATCCTTTTCTAAACCATTAACCTCATCTAGACATCTCAAACTCCACCTAATAACTAGTATTTTGAGAAGAGTGTCGACCTTGCTGTGCCCTTATCCACGTCCTTTGAGTCTATGTTTAAGTCCTCCAAGTCCATGTTCGAGTCATTTAAGTCTATGTCTAAGTAACTTAAGTCAGAGTTAGAGTCTTTTTAGTTTATATTTATTAAATCTTTCTTTGAGTTTGAGTTTGTGGAGTCTTGTCCTCCTTTTTTAGCTTATCCTTTAATGTAACTTATGATGATAGGACTTTTATTAGTAATAAAAAGTTTAAACTTTCTGATTTGCTTTAATTTTTTTTTTGATTTGTCTTTAAATGGGACATCTTAAAAAAAAAAAAAAACAACAACAACAAAATAAAAAAAAATATGAAAAAGGCAAAAGGATTAATTAATTATGGCACAAAAAAAATCCAAAACCCATACATTACATTTGCATGGTAGTACAGTAGTGGAAAAGCTCATGAGCTATTTTGTACAAGACAAAGACATGACAAGGATGATCTAAGCATCCCTGTTCACGAGATCCCGACCTACACACATAAGAAACCTATTAAGGAGAAGCTGCGGAGAATGAAGATAGAATAGATTGAAAGGTATCATGACTAGCTGAACACCATTGATGAAAAGAGAATCAATGCTTTGTACAAAATTCAGGGTCATCAATGGAGACTAGCCAAACGCTTTAACTAGAAGGTGAGAGACAAAGATTCGCGAGAAGGAAATCTAGTTCTGGGAAAAATCCAAGCCCCTATTCATGATTTAAGAGGAAGTTCAAATTGAGCTGGCTGGACAGATGCTCAAGAAGATCCTATTCGATAGAGGCACCATCTTCACGGATATGGACAGAAGCGAATTCTCCAATCCTGGCAACTTAGATCAGTTGAAACGATACATCATCCAAAGATGACACTTGCATTTCATTTCTATTTTTCATGCATATGTAATCAAAACTATGTGGACCTGATTCTCCCTAAAAAAAGTGATAAAAAAATAATGATGACAATTATAAGGGGATATGTAAACAGCTCGACTCGGGTGCGGTCCAAATCATAATACAAAATATTTTGTTTACATCACATTCTCAATTTCTCTATGCTTTATACATCATTCACTTAATTGCTTTGCCTAAAAAAAAAAAAAAGAATACAAAAAAAAAAAGAGAAGAAAAAAGAAGAAGGAAAAGAATGCTCACTAAGCTGAAAACTCGAAAGGGCTGCTTAGGCACAAATTAGAGAAAAAATAAAATGTCTCATTTAATGGGGATCACATTTTACAATGTACAATCCATCATTATGACCAAAAAAAAAAAAAAAGAGGGATAGCTTTTTCAATGTCGTTTATAGCTTATCTTGTATCGTGTAGTCTTGTCAACTTGCAAGTATCAATCTAGCTAGTCTTTATTTACCTCTTAAGGTGCATACTCCTCATGCCCTTGTCAGAATCAAAGTTTATCACAATCTCCTCAAATCGACACACCCCTCCTCTATGTCTTTATAGCTCCTTTTGCTGCAGCGGTAAAAGTATTAGTAGAATTAGAACTACTCACCATAGTAGTATCGAAAACCCTTTCTTGAGTATCAGTAGTTTTGAAACTACTCTAAAAAAAATCCTCTTCAGCAATTCAAAAACTATAGTACCCCTTTCTGCCCTAACTGTAGTAGTCCTTCTCTGAACCTCTAATGTAGTGTCATCCTGTCCTCACTGCAGTCACAGTCTCCTTTGTCCCCGCTACCATAGTTTGAGTCACTATTGCAACCTATGATATCGCACTTCTAGTATATCCTTGAGTCTCCTTCAAAGATCGAGTCACCCCCTCTGTTAGTGCTGTAGTCCTCTTGCCACTAGTGGCTCCTCCTATTGTCTCTCATTCCTCAATTGCGTCACCCTTTATTACCCTCAGCAGTGCAGCCTAACACTTTTTTTCAACCACTTATCATACCTTTCTATGGCCCTAAGTGAAATCCCAGAATGAACAGTATGATAACTCCTTAGCCAGCCACCCCGATAGACTTTGGTAATGAAAGTTGTGATCTGTGCGGACTTTGAGAAAGGAAAACTAAGGGCACATCTTGAGTCTGCCTCATTTGCCTAAAGACCCTCATCCTTTAGTGGGAGGTCATTTAAACCAAACCTAACAGGCAAACCACTTGACACTCATGGCCCTTAATCATAAGGGATCTAATCCCTTACCATTGGTAGTGCTAAAAATGTGTCCTCTGGGGGTAAGCTGCAAGTAACCATCCTATCTGGTCTCTACTTGAGTCTCAATAAGGCATATGCAGACTAAAGAGCAGAGGCCACCACTTGAAAATGATCCATCATCCATACTTCCAAGATAACCCAAAGCCTAAAACAGATACCCACAAAGCACCCCTATTAGAAATCCCTATCAGAAATGGTAAGAATAGACAATTTTCTCACTTGGGTGAATAACTGGTAAGACATTTCATCTCTCTAAATCCTAAACAAAGTAGTCAAGACTCATCAATGTCTTTGCCAGCACAACTCTAACCACAAAATGCCTTTATTCCATCTACCACTCTGGCATCACCCCAATCAACAAATCTGTATCCAACTCTTAAATAAAAAACTAAGGCCCTCATTTTGAGTCTTCACCCCTTGTATCTCCTTAGTCATTGGGATCATGGAACTTCTTAATTACAGTAGTTAAATTCACTTAACCATCACCAACCATCATCTAGCTTGCGACATCTTGAGACAAGTCTAAAAAAACTCTTGAAAAATCCAGGAGATGCCAAACTCTAAGCTTTGGCACCACCAGAGCCACCTCCGAATTGCAGCCAAGCTATAGTACTGAACTCCTCTAGAATAGGCACAACTCCTCCTTAGTAGTACCAAAATAGAAACCACAGGCCACCAAATCCCAAAACTTGAAGCAAGCCCTCAAAAAAATCTCAATCCATTCAAACTCCTTGTAATGCCACTATAGCAACTATTCCATACCAATCCAAGTTCAGTTTCTCAATCTTGTCGAGTTTTTTAGTCCACAAATGCATGTCTTTGCAAACACAAAAGTCACATGAAAAAATTGTATTCACAAAGCAAATACGTAAATCCACTCTCATGCATCTATGTAATCATTCATTACGGACATCATCACAAATTATGCATGACATAGAAGTTAAGCAAAAAGGTCCATAAATTTTGAAACTTGCATATATAAACATGCATCATCTATGCACTTGCATCTATGCAATCATGCACCATCATGCATAAACTGAGCCAATAGCCTCACCACCATCTCCTAAAACTGACTAGTACTTTCTCAAAGCTGACTGATACCTCCTAAAGCTAGCTAGTGTCTCTTTGAAGCTAAATGATATCTTTCCATATCTAATTGATGAAGTGTGACTTCTAGAGTCCCTTTAATCCCATCAAAGTTCCTTCAAGCCTTCCGAAAGGCCCAACGCCTCACATTCAAAAGCTCAAGTTTCTTCGACACAACTAAAATCTTATTAGAATCTATTGAGCTGACTTGCCATAGGCTGAGGCTCTCCTTCTACTAAGATCTTTTTAGAATCCGTTGAGCCCACTTGCCATAGGGCGAGACTCTTCATTTACCAAAATCTTGTCAGAATCTGTTGAGCTGACTCGCCATAGGCTAAGGCTCTTCAATTACCAAAATCTTGTTAGAATCTTTTGAGCTAACTCATCATAGGCTGAGGCTCTCCTTTTACTGAAATCTTTTCAAAATCTGTCAAGTTGACTCGCCATAGGCTGAGACTCTCCCTTTACCAATATCTTTTTAGAATCTATCAAGCTAACTCACTAAAGGCCGAGGCTCTCCTACCAAAATCTTTTCAGAATATCTTGAGCTGACTCGCTATTGGCTGAGGCTCTCATTTTACTAAAATCTTGTAAGAATCTCTCGAGTCGACTTGCCATAGGTCAAGGCTCTCCTTTCACTAAATTATCTTGTTCAAAATTCTCTTTCACCTATAAATGTCTGGAAACAGTCACCCAGATATCCATGTGGTTCTTTTTTATCCAAATCCACCAATTTCACCCATAAATGTCTAGAAACTATTGCCTAGACATCCATGTGGTTCCTTTATCCATCTTTTTTATCCAAATCCATTAACTCCACCCATAAATGTCTAGAAACGATCACCTAGACATCAATGTGGTTCCTTTTTTCATCTTTTTTATCTAAATCCATCAATTTCACTTATAAATGTCTAGAAATGAAATCCATCAATTTCACTTATAAATGTCTAGAAACAATCCCTAGATATTTATATGGTTCCACTTTCCACATCTTTTACCCAAATCCATCAATTCACCCAAAAATATCTAGTCGCTAGTCTAGATATCCCTTTGGTCCATTTTCTCTCTTCTATTTATCAGCCACATTTTCCACCCATAAATATTTAGGAACAATTTCTTAAACATCCATATGGTTCCTTTTACCATCTTCCTTCTTCAACCATGTCTTTTACCCAAACAAATCCAAGCACTGACCTCAACATCACTTTGGTTCCTTGTACCACCCCTTCTTCCGGGTTCACTATCATCATAATTGCCTTATAGACAAGAAAGTTCTGACGAGGAAGCAGCTGTGAACCCTTAATTTTTCACCTTCATCATCTGGCTGCAACTTGATATCTACCAAGTTTAATGCAATACGCAGAGCCAGTACGATGATCCCATTAGCTAGTTAATGGGTAGGGGTCAAGGAGGCAGCACTCCTAGAGCAAAAAATGGACTTTAAGTCATAATAGTATGAGGATACTTAATTTTCAAACACTAACACTTTTTTTACCTTGACCGGACCTTCTATATTATATAGTATTTTTCCAAAATTGACAGAATATTTCCTTAGACTGATTGTTCAATTGTTCTAAAATTAATTTTGAGTCTATCGAAGATGATTGAAGAATTTTCTGAGCTTTGAAAATCCTAAAAATGACCTGAAACTCTCAAAATCTGACCAAGCACAAAGCAGAAGTGTGCCCATCAAGCCTTGGGGAGGCGCGGGCCCCACTACTCCACCTGCAGTTCCCAAAATACCCCTCAATCCAATTTTCCAACCCTTTCTAGCCCTACCCCTTATGGTCTTTTCATATTTTTACTACCTAAACTACCTTCATCTCCTTTTGCCTATAAATAGGCCCTCTATCTTTCATTCCAATACACACTTCTTGAATTAGTATTGATGGCTATTTACTAATTTCTCTCTTATTCTCCCTCCAAACACTTTAATTAATTAATTAATCTTTTTAATTAATTAATTAATTATCTCACCCTAACCAAGTTAATTAATCTTTTTTATTAATTAATTAATCACTTTTTCAAAATCAAATTAATCATTTTTCTTAATCCACCCTTTATCCAAATTAATTAATTAATTAATCCATCATTTTTATCATATTAATTAGTTAATTAATTATTTTAATTAATTAATGAATCTCCTAATCCATCCAATTACCCGGTCATGATAAAACGAAACTTTAGTATGGTAAAACCCTCTGCCTGCCAAAAGTAAAGGTATAAGCCTTTTTCTCTCATCTACAAACCCAAATCAAATTAATCGATCTAATAAACCCCTAACACTTCCACTTAATTGTGGAACGAATTACGTGGGTTTGATCCCCATTCAATAGGTTATGTAAGCTCGTTCAGAATCCAAATCCAAACCTCAAATCTAAATCCCAATCAATCTCCTTTTTCCTTTTTTAAATGTAATTTGTGGATATTTCATTTTAATTTTTTCATTATAATTATACTATGCTCATGTATTATAACTATCATATAATATTTGTCATCCATGAAATTAATTTTTAAGTCAAGTTAAAATTAAGAGTCAAATTTAAATTATTTAAAACTAAAAATCTAGTCCCCGAACTTAATCTGGTTTGAAGACTAGTGATTTTATCCATGGGTAAATTAATTAAAAATTAATGAATTGGAGTCAAATTGAGTTTTTTCCTTAATATTTTCCCAACAAAATAAAATTAAGGTGGTGACTCCCAAAATCATTTTCAAAATCAATCAATCCGAACCTGAGGGTTCTATCGTGAGTCTAAACCCAAATGAGCATCCTGATTCCCTTTAGCGGATTGGGTTGGTGCTTGGGCGAGGCCTCACTAATTGAAAATCAAAAAAGGAAATAATGAACACAAAGAAAGATTGAACAAATATAATTAAAATCAATGAATGAAACAAAGAACACAAAGAAAGATATAACTTGATTTAGAGCCTAAGCTCTGATACCAAACTAATACGAACCTCAAGAATATTAAACTTGAGACCCAATATCTTTACGTATGGAAGCAGTTCCTTGGAAAGCTAAATCATATTTTCACTAAGTCCTCGAACTTATTTCAACTCATGAATAAGAACCTTGGAATAAAAGTCCACGACCCAAATTCAACCCGTGAAAGAGAATCTTGGAGTAAAATACTCTCAAAGTAATTAGCCTTGATTATATAAACCTTGATTCAAGCAAGAATCAAACATAAGAGAAAACACTCTTAATTCATTTTCATTCAAAAAAATGTGATCTCCTTGTCTATTACAAATCTGCCTATTTTAATCTTGGAACAACCCTCCAAGAATAGGAAAAGCCAAAAGCCAACTAAGACAATTAAAGGCAATCAATACCTTTAATGGCATGTATAACTCAATTAAAGGCAATTAATACCTTTAATGGCATGTATAACTTAAAAACTAAACTTAACTTATCTTAAACTTTAACAAACTGAATTTTGGGCTTAATAAATAACATGGACAACCCAAACACATAATAAACTAAATAGCATGTGTTTTAAAACAAGTCTAAAATAGATAATGGGCTAATGTAACAAAGTTAAACCAAATGGAAAATGGAATCTGAAACTTGCATCATGAGGAAACTTAGACATATTTTGAGAATCTGAATTCCAAAGAAGCTTCAATCTTTAAGTTTTACCTTCTTGTACTGATACTAATATTACCAAGCTTTGATTGTTGTCTTGAAGTCCAAGCTTGATATTTGACTCTTCCTTGCAATTCTGAATTGTAGTAAGATCATTCCACAGGCTTTGAATCATTCCATTTAACACTTCATTGAATTTTTTTATCCTTGATCTTGTGACAGGACGATTAGGAAGTTGAATTGGATCTCTAATCTTACGTGCGTCTTTATTTGCATCAATCAACATAGCCAATGAAGGAATACATCATCTTAAACTACACCTTCACAGTAGCAACTATGCTTACTTAAAGTATAGAATAGAGGTATACCTTAATAATGATCTCATAGATGTATGGGATAGTGTGCTTGAAAAATGGAAGTCTCCAACAAAGGTGGTTGATGGTATTGTAGAAGTATTCCTAAAAAGGAATGGGTTAAAGCACATAGAAGAGAAAATGGAAAAAATTGAAGAGCAATGGTTATTCTTCTTAGCTCCTTTTCAAGAGAAGAATGTGGTAGAGTTCAACATTGCTCAAGTGCTTATAGCATTTGGAGAACTCTAGAGAATTATCATCAAAGGACCAAGTAAGTTAAGTCAAATAAGATTTAATTGCTCACAAGCGAAAATGAGATCTTTAAAATAAAGCCAAATGAAAGTGTCATTGAAAAGATAAATAGGCTTTTAGCCATCATCACAAACTTCAAGAAATTTGGCAAAGTATACTTTTTTGAAGATATCAATCACAAGATTATTAAATTTTTTCCAAAGAAACATTATAAAGCTAGAGTGGCTAGTATTGAAAAAGCAAATGAAGACCTTGGCACGATTCCTACCAATGTTTTTATTAGCATACTTCTCACTCATAAGATGATAATAAAGAAGGATGAGCCTTAAGTGGAGAAGGAGAAGAAGAAGCCTTTCTCTCAAATGTGCTTCAAAGGATCAACATGAAATTGAGAGTTCAAGTGAATCAGAAGAAAGTCAAGATGATGATGAAGAGCTAGTTATGCTTTTAAGAATGGTCAAGGAGATTATCAAGAAAAGAAAGAAAGACAAGAGGCCCTTTATGAGATCATCTTCCAACTCCAACTTCAACTCAAGTGAGGAAAAGAAGAATGATATAACTTGCTATGAATGTGGAAAGTAAGGACATATCAAATCAAAATGTCCTAAGAATAAGAAGAAGAAAAAGAAATGGGACAAGGAGGAGGAGAAAAAGAGTTTCAAGATTATAAAGGACGATTACTCCTTAAGTGATGAAGAGGATAAGAAGATTTCCAACCTATGCTTTATGGCCTTGGAGGACTCTTCAAATGAGGTATGCTCTACTTATCATTCTTATGATGATGATTGTGATAATGAATTGCAAGATGTGGATAAGGATGAGCTAATGGAAGCCATGGCTCTAAAATGCAAAAAATAGGATGAGCTAATGGAAGCCATGGCTCTAAAATGCAAAAAATATCATTCTAAAATGAAATTTTACAAAGAAAAGCATTCAAAATTAGAGGAGAATTTTAAAGACTTAGAAAAACTTATGTTGAGTTTGAAAACTTCTAATGTGAGTCTCAAAGGCTTAGAGGAAGAAATTTCTTCTTAAACCTCCTCTCTTGATTTCTTATACAAAGAAAACAATGCTTTAAAATTAGAAGTTGAAGAATTAAGGTCTTTTATTTCAAAATTCCACAAAAGGAATGAAGCTTTGGACAATCTCATCATGTCTCAAAGGCCACCCCTTATGAAACATAGCCTAGGCTACCACATCCTCCCCTACTTCATTTATAAAGGCCATAACTCCTCAAACCTCTAGCATTGAGGTAATTGACAAAAGAATAAAAGCACACACCAAAACCCCTAATCATAAAAAGATTTAAAAGGGTATATAAGGTTCAAGAGCAAAGCCTCAAAGAGCAAACCATGCATTCATATATCAAAAGAGGCATGCTCGAAAACATACAAAACCACAATACAATACTTATTCTTGCATACATCATAGTAATATTGTGAAGAGGCCACAATTTTAGCAAAATTGCAAAGCCCAAAAGGACTTTCAAGTCAAAACTTAAGTGCCATTGTTGTATGAAAGATGGCCATATAAATGTGTTTTGCTATGTGAGGAAGGCTCAGTTAAAACTTGAGGACCTTTCCAAGGCTAACCCTCAAGGACCCAAACATATTTGGGTACCTAAAATAAAATGATTCAATGTTTCTTATAGGTGTGTCTCAAATCTACTACCAAAGAGAACAAATGGCATATCGATAGTGGATGTTCAAGACACATGACCGGTAATGCAAGCCTCTTTATCAATTTGAAAGAAAAGAAAGGTGAAAACATCATATTTGGTAACAATGCCAAAGGTAAGATAGTTGGCATTAGTCTCATTAGTAATAACAATTGCTCTCTTATTGAAAATGTTCTTTCGGTTGATGGCTTGAAATTTAATTTGCTTAGTGTTAATCAATTGAGTGATAAAGGTAATAAAGTCACAATTGACTTTAAAGCATGCATTTTCACTACATTGGTCAATGACTATGAATCCTCATTTTAGCTTTTTTAAAATTTATTATGAAAACACTAGACTCATATGGAGTATTTTTAGCCCAAATTGACACATTTTCGACCCCGATCGGACTTCATGTACTAAACAATCTTTTTTCAAAACTGACTAGATTTCTCTTCAGACTGACTGTCAAATCGTCTTAAAGTTAGTTTCGAACCCACTAACACTGATTGATAAATTTTTTGAATGTTGGAAACCCCTAAAACTAGCCTGAATGCCCCAAAAACAAAACTTAGTTGACTTGCCACTAGAGGATCCGGCTTACTAATGGTAACTTCTAGTTAGGCCAGAGTGTAGCTTAGAAGGCCGGTGGCGCCACTAGCCACTTAGGTGGCTAGTCCCTCTTTTCTACTCTAAAATGACAATTGTGCCATTCCATCCTAGTTTTTTAGCATTTTTAGCTGTACCCCTTTTGGTCCTTTCATTTTTCATTACCCAAACTACTCTTAGTCACATTTGCCTATTAAATAAGTCCTCCATTTCTCATTTCAAGATGCGCCTTGAGTTAATATTGATTGCTATCTATTAATTCCTTTCTTCTTCTCCCTCTAATCAATCTTTTTAAATTAATTAATTAATCATTTTAATTAATTAATTGCTCCACCCCAACCTAAGTTAATTAATCATTTTAATTAATTAATTAATTAATCACTTTTAAAAAAATCAATCCATCATAATTATTTAAGTAATCCACCCATTTAATTACATTAATTAGTTAATTTATCATTTTAATTAATTAATTAATCCATCAATCAATCCAACTCTCTAGTATTGATAAAATAGAACTTCGATTTGGCAAGATTCTCCACCCAACTCACTCAAAGGTATAATACTTTTCCTTACCCATCCAACCCCTAAATCAAATCAAACCAAACTAATCAATATGTCAATTCCCTCCACTTAATCATGGAATAAACTACGTAGATTTTGATCCCTATTCAACGGAGTATGTAGGCACATTTAAAATTTGAATCCAAATCGCAAATCTAATCCCAATTAATCCCTTTCTCCTTTTATTTTCCAATGTAATTATTTATATTTCAAAAAATTTGTTGTCTTCCTAAAACCATTAACGGTTAGAGAGACATCCATTATTTAATTTATATAATTAATTACTTTAATCATTTTGAAATTAAGGAGTGACTATTCCCCTACAATTCATAAGGTCTACAGGGAACACTCTCCTTAATTTGTGGATTTTTTTATTCGCTCTTTAATTTTTCATGTACTCATAATTATTCCATGCTCATGCATTAATTACCAAACCAAATTAATCAATATGTAAATTCCTTCCACTTAATCATGGAATGAACTACATAGATTTTGATCCCCATTCAACGGAGTATGTAAGCACATTTACAATTTAAATCCAAATTGCAAGTCTAATCCCAATTAATCCCTTTCTCCTTTTATTTTCCAATGTAATTATTTATATTTTTAAAAATTTATTGTCTTCCTAGAACCTATAACGGTTAGAGAAGACATCCATTATTTAATTTATATAATTAACTATTTTAATCATTTTGAAATTAAGGAGTGACTATATAGTTCCCCTAGAATCCATAAGGACTACAGGGAACACTCTTTTTAATTTGTGAATTTTTTTTATTTGCTCTTTAATTTTTCATGCACTCATAATTATTCCATGCTTATGCATTAATTACCATTTTATAATTGTCATCTCATAATTGTCATTCATGAAACTAATTTTTAAGCCAAATTAAACTTATAAGCTAAGTCAAGATTATTAAACCTAAAAATATAGTCTCCGAATCCTCTTTGGTTTCAAAGACTAGTGATTTTGTCATTGGGTAAATTAATCAAAGACTAATGAATCAAAGTCAATTTTGGATTTTTCCTTAATATTTTTATAATTAAATAAAATTAAGGTGGCAACTCCCAAAATATTTTAAAAAATCAACCCATCCAAACCCAATGGTTCTATCATAACATATCAAGACCACGATTCATCATAAACAAAAAGAAAAATGGAGTCGTAAATTAGCAAAACTAAGTCTTAGGACTTGCATTTAAACATAAACTCTCATCCATAACATACATTCACCATTATCCATTGTAAACATACATCCATAAAATAAGCATACACAATAAAATAGAAATTGCCCATGGCCTTCTCCATCCTTCGGGACATCCAGTAAGTGTGTTAAGCAAACACCCAAGGGATTTGTATAAAAGAATGTTAAGTATTTTGGATCATTTCCAAAAACACGAATACAATAGAAACCCTACCTGAGGATCTTTTCTAATTTTAGGAAGATCCAATGACCAGCGATATACCTCAGCACCAATGGGAACATCTTGTACCCCGATGCCAATAATGTAAGGAATCAGTCATATCCTCGTAGTACCATCTACTCTGTAATAAGCAATTTGATCAAAGATATGGTACTCTGTGTCCTAGCTCACCATACCTGAATTGTGGCTAAGGCCAGCTATGTGACTTACCCACTGAGTATAACTAGTGAAGTGCTAGTAATGGGAACCTTAAAAATAGTTGGGGGAATACTCCTTTTCTAGATAAAAGGGGTGATGGAAGAGTGCCTATGTAGTGTAATCCTACGCATCAGGGACCATTGGGAAAAATCGCTATAAGGTGAGTCATGGAGCTAAAACTAGTATATATCCCTACCAATGAAAAGATCCAGAGTGACCTAGATGTCTAACCCAAACTTCATGTCCACTGGCAGAGAATTAGGCATACGCAAAACCCTAATGTCTGAAACTCACCCTCTCACTTAGATAGTATAGGCAAAAGTAGGGTGATTGTAGTAGCACTCATCTACATGAAAAGCCCTCGTAAAATTCACAATGTGAGCATACAACGTACTCTCTCTAAAAGGCCTCGTAATCTACCATAAGCAACCAATGAGCATACAATGACAAACAATAGTAAAGGAATGAAAGACAAAAGGAATACCTACTAGTCAGTTAACTAGTCAAAGAAGGCCCTAAACGTTAGAATGTAATGGGAATGAGTGGTAGCCTGGTTCAACTCTACCCACTTTTCCTAGTCAAAAAGTGTAACAACCCACATCTACCCTAGGAGTTTTAGTGACAAATTATTTGAATTTAGGCTTATTGTGATAAATTGTGTGACTGTATGAAAATTCATGTGTGATATGATTTATAAGTTTGAGGCATGTTAAATTAATTTTAATATGCCTAATATGAATTATAATTGTGAAATAAATGATTTGAATAAAATGCATTAGCATGAAATAATTTATTTTTCGTAAAATAAATTTTCATGTAAAAAGGCAATTTTTAAGCATAAAATAATTTTATGAATATTTTAAAAATATTTTTAAATAAATGTTTTTGGGAAAATTTTGATGAAAATAATAAGAAAAATATTGTATTTTTAATTATCTATAATCAGCCCTAAATTAATTAAAAAGCTCAATTATCCAAAAGCCCACTATACAAAAACACTCTTAACCTAGTTCATTAAGGGCACACTTGGAAATTGCACCCCAAATCCTAATATATAAGCAAAATTTTGGCCCCCATCAGTTTAGAAAGAAACCACACTCTATTATTCTAGTATTTTCATAGAAAAATTATCCCAAAATAATTCTCTCTGCCAAAATTAAGAAAACTCCTTTCAGTTTCGCAATTTCGTGACCGTAATCGTAAGTTTTTCTTCTCTTTCGATTTCTAAACTGATTTCTATAAAATAAATTATGGAAAAATTATTTTGAACTATTTGATTACTCATTTCTACAGATTCAATTCTGTTTGAGTGAATTTTTGGGAGATAAAAATTATTTTCTACCATAAACACGATTCTTTCCGCAAGATTTCTCTAAAGGTAAATTCTATAACTTAAAATCACAATTTTTATGCATAAACATCATAAGGGGGGGGGGGGGGGGGTGTGGGGCAGGGTGATTTGTACTTGGTTGTATTCTAAACTAGTTTTTGATTTGTTTTGATGAAAAATATTAGATTAAATAATATTTCTGCGATGACCGAAAAGCTTCGAAAAACAAAAGAATTCAAGGTTTTTGTGTTAGAACTTGAAAGTTGGAAAATTTTATTCTTTCATGAATATATGGCTGCCGATTTGTATGTATGGGTGTTCTAATATGATATTTGTTTTGCTTAGATGAAAAATGATGATTTGAATCAAGTGTCTATTTATCGTTGAAATGAACGAAATGCGCAAAAAGCGCAGAAACTCATGATTTTTCACTTAAGCTTTTGAACTTGGAATTTTTTATATAAACCCTACCTATGGCTGCCAATTCATGAAGGAATGTGTTCTAAACTGATATTTTCAATGATTGAATGAAAAATAATGGTTTAAACAACCTGTTTGCATATTTTTGAAAGGACTGAAAAATATCGAAAATAAGAAAACTTGTGGTTTTGTGCACTCTAATGCAAAAGATTGAATTTTTATATATTAATAACACCAATAGTGGCCGATTCCTATGAATTTATATTATAGAATGATTTTTGTTATGATTACATGAAAGATCTTGGTTCAAACCATGTTTTTACATATTTCTGAAATAGACGGAAAGCATGAAAGGAGAAGAATTTGGTTTTTACCTTAATAATGCATTCGGCCTACATGAACAATTTTGTCCAAATGTTTATAAATTTTATGTGATGTGTTTTGATGATTGTTGACATGTATGTATGTATAATAAATGATAAAATTGCATGTTAATTGAAGGTATGGTCCTAGATGAGCTTAAATGCATTATGGTATACTTAAGGTATCTTAACCTTGTATTGTGATTAGAATGCAAATGTGATTGAGGAATTTGGAACTAGATGTCATGATGACTTGATGATGAATATATGGTTATGAGTTAATGAAGTGAAAGGGATCATAAGAGTTAAGCATGATGTTTGAAGGATTAATTGTTAAGTTGACATGTATGGAAGTGTAAAGTGAATTAAGATAATTGATAAGTGAATTGATATTGAGGTAATGATACTGTGATGACCTTAAAAAGGTATTGATATGATTGTAATGTGTTTTCCTATAAGCCTATAAGGCCTAAGTATGCAAGACCAGTAGGTCAACGAGCTACGTGCAAGTGATGAGAACACCTATGTGTGGACTCTAAGTGTATGTGTATGCTATATGTACATGGGTAGTTATAGGATAGGAGCATCACGAGTAAATAAATACTGAGTATTAAATCAAATATTATGTTAGAGTTTGAGGAGCTTTAGAAGTGCAAAAGGGACTATGTGTGCTAGGAGCAAAGGAACCCCAAGGTGAGTAAACACAATGTTCTTATTACAAGTGTGAGTAAACATTATGTTTCAAATTACAAGTGCAATCTATTATGATATGTGTACCTTTGACATTCTTGAAACCCAAGTTCACTTCCATTTTTAAATTAACTATGTGATTTCTTATTAAGCTTGGGTTGCCAAAGAACATTTGGTCCAAAACCATTTTTGACTATCCAGTGATAATACCTTTATGATTATTACCCCAACGTATATTCTTTCTCGACTACATTATCATTGTATCTTTTGTTTAAAAGTTAAACCACTATTGTTAATTGAGATATATGTTATTGGTGCCTTATGTGATATTATTAATTGTGATTACTATTAGCTTTAGCTATGATACCTTTTACCTTTATATAGAAATCCTCGTACCGATACGAGTAATCATCGGCTATGTGCTCCTCGTACCGATACGGGTAATCATCGGCTATGTGCTCCTCGTACCGATATGAGTAATCATCAGTTATGTGCTACTCGTACTGATGCGAGTAATCATCGGCTTTGTGCTACTCGTACCAATGCGAGTAATCATCAGCTATGTGATTCTCGTACCGATGTGAGTAATTATCGGCTATGTGTTCGAGTGATTATGGCAATAGCCTTCACTCTATGTGTTCTAGTGATTATAGCAGTAGCCTTCACTCTATGTGTTATAAGTGTGGTTTCTGCAAACCTTTCTAAATTGCAAACTATGAATCATGAGTTATAAGTTATGAGCTATGGGCCCTTTCTAAGGGATATGTGTTATCGTACAACCGCTATTGTTTACTCATTGAGATCATCTATCTCACCCTTTTTCCTTGTGTGGTTCCAAGTGAGCATTATGAGGAGGCAAGGTGATGGCTCAAGCATCCTACTTCGCTTGGGGAATTCCTTGTCTAAGTTATCAATAATACTATTTTTATAAAGTCTTGTCATTAGATGCTCCAGGAATGTTGATTGATACTTATTGATATATATTATTTTTCTCATGGATTTTATATGTAATGATTTATTTTAGACTTCCAAAATTTAAGGTATTCATCTAAATGATTTGAATAAGTTATCGTAAGAGGTTTGGTAAGATCCTAGGCATGATTTATTTATATGTAAGCAGGTTCTACGGGCATGGGTGACCTTATGTCTTCCCATGTTCTAGGATCGTCTTATCTCTAAGGTTGGGATGTGACAAAGGTGGTATCAGAGCTATAGTTTTTAAAGTCTAGTTTAGACTTGTCTGCTTATTGGTTTGACTAAGTATAATCCTGGAGCATAGGAATTTTCCTATCATGTCATTTATAGTCTACCGCTAGCATAGTTTCGCGAAATCCCAGTAGGTTATAGTACTCTTTGTTATTGTTTGCTTGTGTGCTTTATGATTCCTTTACTAGATGACCAAGAAGATTGCCCTTGCTGGAAGACTGCAACCTAGAGCACCGCGTATGGCATACAAGAGGACATGGCGAAAGATGTTCAAGAAAGCCGTGCCTGTGATCTACCTCTAGAAAAAGAAGACTCATGCGATGCAAATGATGCTAATCAATTGCCTAACGACTTAGTATGCATTGATTTCTTTTGTTGCCTATGACATGATTCACTTTGATATGATAGGAGAATTCATGATGCTATAGGTTATATGGTACATGATTATGATACATGATACATGCCTTGATAGATGCTATGTGAGATATGCTCTACGATATATGCTATGTGATAAGTGGTATATGATATGGGCCTTGTGATATGATTTGATAAGTGCTTATGTTGAATGCATGGTAAATGCGATAGTATGATAATGGGGTTAGATGGGTTAGAAGGGAGTTAGTACTAAATTCCCTATCGTGATAGCAGAATGCCTGCCAAGAAAAAGGTCTGCACAGTTGCTCAACCTATTAGGGTTAGTGAGAATGCGATATTGGACACTGCTGCAAATACTGCCTCTAGCCCTGCGGCATCAAAAGAGAGATCTAATTCAGGGGCACCAACCATGGGCTATAGTGAGCAAGCATTCTCACAAGAGGTGCAAGCTATGCATGAGGAAATGAGAGACTTGCGCAAGGAATTGGAAGAGTTGTGAGCTCAAAGGCGTGAAGTGTCGCCAACATAAGAAAGAAATAGAGTTCCACCTCCTGCGGTAGTGGCACTTGAACAGAGGGAAAGGAAGCAGCTACCGAATGAAGGAATAACCGTCTCA
Source organism: Reutealis trisperma (assembly GCA_947687605.1). Lineage (NCBI taxonomy): Eukaryota > Viridiplantae > Streptophyta > Magnoliopsida > Malpighiales > Euphorbiaceae > Reutealis > Reutealis trisperma. The sequence continues at coordinate 76,894 of CANTUT010001794.1, read as the reverse complement.
AAATTGAAGAAGTTGCAGCCACCTACCTTTTATGGTGAGGAGGGTGATGACCCACATGAGTTCTTAGATGAGGTAGACAAGCTAGTCCGTCAATTATCTTGCTCAGATGCCCGAGTGATTGAGTTGGTAGGACTCCAACTCAAGAAGGGGGCTTGGTACTGGTACGAGAGAAATATTGAGGAACGATTGTATGGACCTGACCCACCCACATAGGCAGAATTTAAGCAAGAGGTGATGGATCAATTCTTGCCGAAAGGAAAAAGGCAAGATAGAGCGCTGTAGTTTGAGCAGCTAAAGCAGAGGTCTGGAATGTAGGTATCGGAATATGCTAAGGAATTCAATTGACTTAGCAGGTTCGCTATCAACATCATTCCTACTGAAGCTAGCCGCGTCAATCGCTTCTTAAGAGGGTTGATCACACAACTATTCAACTCATTGGCAGCAACTAAATTCTCAACCTTAGCTAAGCTGATAGATAAGGCCAAGATAATGGAAAAGAGATATAAAGCTGAGGGATGTGAGCATGCTGAACGTGAATAAAAGGGCAAGCATAAGGGCAAAGATCAAGGAGGCCAACATAGAGAAGAAGGAGGCGGTCGAGGAAAGGAATCTTCACCTAGGATTTGTGGCCATTGTGGCAAAGAGCATTTTGGAGTTTGCTAGAAAGTCTTTGGCACATGTCTAAAATGTGGACAGAAGGGTCACTTTATTAAGGATTGCCCACAAATGATAGATTCGGGAAATGTGACCTCGACACCTCCACCACTTGGACCATCTCAACCTCAAGAGCAAGGAGCCAAGGATAAGAGACACAACTGAGGTTTCCTTTAATAGTAGGTAACTGTTAGACTAGTGGTATAGGGCTTATATGACATGAATGATATTATATGACTAATTAGCTGGTTGGCTTGGGTTTGATCTTCTATTGCTTAAGAGATGACTGACTTTAAATATGATAGGAGAGCTCATTATGCTATAGGTTATGTGTTACATGACTAGGATGCATTATACGTGCTATGATATATGATACATGCTAGGTGATATGTGTCCTATGATGTGATATTATATAATGGGTGCTTATGTTAAAGGCATGCTAAGTATGATAATTTGATAGTGGGGGTTAAGTGGATTAGAAGGAGAAGTGGAGTAAGTATTGATCCAATTTAGATTAATGACCGATAGGTATATGAAGTATGAAATGCTTACATATAACAATGGTTTGATATAAGAAATGTATGGAGTTATTAAATGATAATTGTGATTGAGGCCAAAAGAGGAGAATTGATATTTAGCAATGATTAATAGGAGAATGAAACAAATCAGTTACATTACATATAAATAAGTTTACAATATAAGGTAGGTGAAGTATATGTTTGAGGATTATGATGGTAGACATTGATGGATGAAAACTTCCTATGGAGTTGTTAGAACTTGGTGTCCTAGAATTTGATATGATCATAGTAATGGATTGGCTATATGAGTATGGAGCTTATTTTGACTATAGAGAAAAGCAAGTAGAATTTCTTTTAGGAGGGGGAGACATAAAAGGATAAGTATTCTCAGACTTGTAATGATGATAAAAGGATAAGTATGATGCTACACAGTTTTGAAAAATTTAAAAAGGTTTGAATATACCTGAAAGGGATTTGTGTCCTCTAGATGAGAAATTTTAAAGGTGTTGATACTATAATGTTCAATTGAGGTTACTGGAAAAATTTTGGTAGTGATCCTTAGTACGAAAATAATTTTTATCGAGATAACCTTGAATGGCATAGATTTGGAAAGACATAAGAGTTGCATAAAGATTTCATTTAAAGGCAATGGTATCTGAAGGTTTATTATTTTAATATGAATAAGTTGAATGATTAGGAATGTGAAATATAGCAAGATGTAAATGGAAAATCTAAAGTTAGATGATAATACAAGCTAAATGTATAAAATTTCGAGGCATTAGGTAATTAAATCATGGTAATGATGTATATATTATACAAAAAAAGAGTAAGTCTGAAATAGTTATGAGAAGTTTATTTGGGATCGTAAATTAATAGAATGCAAGTTCATTCTGGATATGATTTATATATAGGAATGCTTGTTAAATTTAAATATGTTTTAATTGATGAATGGTGGGAATGTAGAAATCGTAATGTTAGTAAGGTATTAAATACGAAAATATTTATTGAGGTTATAATAGATTAAGTAATAATTATTAATATGGAAAGTGAATTATCAAATATCAATTGAAGTTATTTATTTGGAATTTTCTGTTGGATTCTTATATGACTAATGTGATAAATAATAAATGGAAGTGGTGATCAAGGTATTAATATAGATGTTAATAATAATAGAGATATAAGGAAAAACAATCCTTGGGATTATATTTGATTAAAGGTGAAATTAAAGGTTCTATTACTTTTGTTTGAGGCTAAGGGGATACAAAATTATTAAGGATTAGTTTTAAGACTTGTTTGAACAAGAGATTAACATAGGTGTAGCTTAAGCTGAAAGTTTATCAATGTGATTCTTTCTAATAGATTGTGAGTATGTGCCTTACTGTGTTTGATAAGTTAATTGTAGTTAGATATTGGGTTTGAATAGTGCAGCAGAAGCGTGGCAAATAAGTTAAGTAAACTATGTTGTACTATTAGATTTGGAAATTCGAGGATGAATTTCTTTTAAGGGGGGAAGAATGTAACAACCCACATCTACCCTAAGAGTTTTAGTGACAAATTATTTGAATTTAGGCTTATTATGATAAATTGTGTGATTGTATGAAAATTCATGTGTAATGTGATTTATGAGTTTGAGACATGTTAAATTAATTTTAAAATGCCTAATATGAATTATAATTGTGAAATAAATGATTTTAATAAAATACATTAGCATGAAATAATTTATTTTTCGTAAAATAAATTTTCATGTAAAAAGGCGATTTTTAAGCATAAAAAAATTTTATGAGTATTTTAAAAATATTTTTAAATAAATGTTTTTGGGAAAATTTTGATGAAAATAATAAGAAAAATATTATATTTTTAATTACTTAAAATCAACCCTAAATTAATTAAAAAGCCCAAATACCCAAAAGCCCACTACACAAAAACACTCCTAACTTAGTTCATTAAGGGCAAACTTGGAAATTGCACCACAAACCCTAATATATAAGCAAAATTTCGGCCCCCATCAGTTTAGACAGTAGCCACTTTGTTATTCTAGTATTTTCACAGAAAAATTCTCCCAAAATAATTCTCTCTACCAAAATTAAGAATCGTGACCGTAATCATAAGTTTTTCTTCTTTTTCGATTTCTAAACTGATTTCTATAAAATAAATTATGAGAAAATTATTTTAAACTATTTGATTACTCATTTCTATAGATTCAATTCTGTTTGAGTAAATTTTTGGGAGATAAAAATTATTTTCTACCATAAACACGATTCTTTCCGCAAGATTTCTCTAAAAGTGAATTCTATAACGTAAAATCACAATTTTTATGCATAAACATCATAAGGGGGGGGGGGGGGGGGGGGGTGGGGTAGGGCAATTTGTACTTGGTTGTATTCTAAACTAGTTTTTGATTTGTTTTGATAAAAAATATTAGATTAAATAATATTTCTGCATATTTTTGCGATGACCGAAAAGCTTCGAAAAACAAAGGAATTCAAGGTTTTCGTGTTAGAACTTAGAAGTTGGAAAATTTTATTCTTTCATGAATATATGGCTGCTGATTTGTATGTATGGGTGTTCTAATATGATATTTGTTTTGTTTAGATGAAAAATAATGATTTGAATCAAGTGTCTGTTTATCGTTGAAATGAACGAAATGCGCAGAAAGCGTAGAAACTCATGATTTTTCACCTAAGCTTTTGAACTTGGAATTTCTTGTATAAACCCTACCTATGGCTATCGATTCATGAAGGAATGTGTTCTAAACTGATATTTTCAATGATTGAATGAAAAATAATGGTTTAAACAACCTGTTTGCATATTTCTGAAATGACTGAAAAATATCGAAAATAAGAAAACTTGTGGTTTTATGCACTCTAATGCAAAGGATTGAATTTTTATATATTAATAACACCAATAGTGGCCTATTCCTATGAATTTATATTATAGAATGATTGTTGTTATGATTACATGAAAGATCTTGGTTCAAACCATTTTTTTACATATTTCTGAAATAGACGGAAAGCATGAAAGGAGAAGAATTTGGTTTTTACCATAATGATGCATTCGGCCTACATGAACAATTTTGTCCAAATGTTTATAAATTTTATGTGATATGTTTTGATGATTGTTGACATGTATGTATGTATAATAAATGATAAAATTGCATGTTAATCGAAGGTATGGTCCTAGATGAGCTTAAATGCATTACGGTATACTTAAGGTATCTTAACCTTGTATTGTGATTAGAATGCAAATATGATTGAGGAATTTGGAACTAGATGTCATGATGACTTGATGATGAATATATGATTATGAGTTAATGAAGTGAAAGGGATCATAAGAGTTAAGCATGATGTTTGAAGGATTAATTGTTAAGTTGACATGTATGGAAGTGTAAAGTGAACTAAGATAATTGATAAGTGAATTGATATTGAGGTAATGATATTGTGATGACCTTAAAAAGGTATTGATATGATTGCAATGTGTTTTCATGTAAGCCTATAAGGCCTAAGTATGCAAGACCAGTAGGTCAACGAGCTATGTGCAAGTGATGAGTACACCTATGTGTGGACTCTAAGTGTATGTGTATGCTATATGTACATGGGTAGTTATGGGATAGGAGCATCACGAGTAAATAAATACTGAGTATTAAATCAAATATTATGTTAGAGTTTAAGGAGCTTTAGAAGTGCAAAAGGGACTACCTGTACTAGGAGCAAAGGAACCCCAAGGTGAGTAAACACAATGTTCTTGTTACAAGTGTGAGTAAACATTATGTTTCAAATTACAAGTGTAATCTATTATGATATATGTACCTTTGACATTCTTGAAACCTAAGTTCACTTCCATTTTTAAATTAACTATGTGATTTCTTGTTAAGCTTGGGTTGCCAAAGGACATTTGGTCTAAAACCATTTTTGACTATCCAGTGATAATACCTTTATGATTATTACCCTAACGTATATTCTTTCTCGAACTACACTATCATTGTATCTTTTGTTTAAAAGTTAAACCACTATTGTTAATTGAGATACATGTTATTGGTGCCTTATGTGATATTATTAATTGTGATTACCATTAGCTCTAGCTATGGTACCTTTTACCTTTATGCAAAAATCCTCGTGCCGATGCGAGTAATCATTAGCTATGTGCTCCTCGTACCGATGTGAGTAATCATCGGCTATGTGCTATTCGTATAGATGCGAGTAATCATCGGCTATGTGCTACTCGTACTGATGCGAGTAATCATCGGCTATGTGCTACTCGTACCGATGGGAATAATCATCGGCTATGTGATCCTCGTACCGATGTGAGTAATTATCAGCTATGTGTTGGAGTGATTATGGCAATAGCCTTCACTCTATGTGTTCAAGTGATTATGGTAGTAGCCTTCACTCTATGTGTTATAAGTGTGGTTTCTGCAAACCTTTCTAAATTGCAAACTATGAATCATTAGTTATAAGTTATGAGATATGGGCCTTTTCTAAGGGATATGTGTTATCGTACAACCCCTATTGTTTACTCATTGAGATCATCTATCTCACCCTTTTTCCTTGTGTGGTTCCAGGTGAGCATTTTGAGGAGGCAAGGTGATGGCTCAAACATCCTACTTCGCTTGGGGAATTCCTTGTCCAAGTTATCAATAATACTATTTTTATGAAGTCTTATCATTAGATGCTCCGGGAATGTTTATTGATACTTATTGATATATATTATTTTTCTTATGGATTTTGTATGTATTGATTTATTTTAGACTTCCATAATTTAAGGTATTCATCTAAATGTTTTGAATAAGTTATCGTAAGAGGTTTGGTAAGATCCTAGGCATGATTTGTTTATTTGTAAATGGGTTTTACGAGTGTGGGTGACCTTATGTCTCCCCATATTCTAGGACCGTCATATCTCTAAGATTGGGATGTGACAAAAAGTCTTATAGTTTTTGCTCGATCTTTCAAAGGGGCGATAAATGGCAAGTACTCATATGCCCATATCTGCAACACAGGGGTATCAAAAATCTTAGAAATAAAACTAGCAAGAGTATGAGAAAACATATAACATGATGAATGTGATGCATACCTCCTAGATAGGTGTTGTCCCACCAAGACAATACATGCCCATAAGATAGGTCCACCATATCACAGTACATGGTGCTCAATACTACATCTCCCTAATCATTCTTTGCCTATCTATCCATCTGAGCCAAACTCTCAAGATATTTATATCCACCATATCATTTATGTTATAGGTAAAGATGTAAACCATGGTGGCCAATAGATACAAGCAAGCAAGGGTCTCATTTGACATAAGGTCCCTAGAAAATAATTCCTTTAGTCTCTTATGAAGGAGTGTGCATTTGATGGTGGTGCTCTCCATAGGAGGAGTGATGCCGATCAATGTAGTGATCTTGTTGGTATACTCGTCTCTCTAGTCCTCAAACATATTAAGTGGTTGAGACCCAAACCAGATCCCTGATATCATGTAAAGGTCAAACAAAGTGCAAGTCATCTCCCCGCAGGCCAAATGGAAAGTATTGGTAGTGTCCCACTACCTCTTAACCAAGGCCTTTATCATGTTCATATGGATGCTATCAAGTGTCTTCAACTCCAAGAACTCAACAAAGCATGTCAATTCCAGAAAATTTCTGATAGCAACTCCCATAGCGATGCACTTGATCACTGTATCTAGGTTACATTGTCCACCCTATTCCAGATAGTCTTTACCTGAAATGGACCGATTGGCATATACATGTATGGTATGTTTCATAACAAAATGTAGCTAGTACTAATCTTAAAAAAAAAAAAAAAGGGAAAGGATTCAAAAAGAGATAAATGAAACACTGACCCTTATGCTCCTATCATATGAAACATGGTCCTGTAGGTCCTATAGGTCCTAAAGAAGAACCAAGGCATCAAAATTTTCCTTGGGAGCCTCATACGGCTGCCTCCGTAGTCCGCCAATGGAGGGCATGGTAATATGTCAAGATAAAGAAGCCATTGCCTTAAAGTGCTAAACCTAAAAGGCAAAAGAAGGCATATGGGTGAGAATCTCATCATATGAAAGTAAAAAGAAAAAAAAAGAAGAAGAAAGGAAAAAACAAAAAGAAAAAGAAATTAAAAAAAAAAGAAGAAAGAAAAGAAAAAAGAGGAAAGAGAAAAAAGAAAAAATAAATTAAAAAAGAGAGAAAAAGAAAAATTTAATTAATTAATTAGTTATCAACTAATTAAAAAATTAAAAATAGAAAAAAATGAAAAAAAGAAAAAAAGAGAAAAAAAAAAAGAAAGAGCTCTCAAAACTCACGAGAGTTAAGAGGAGAGGTGCAGCAGCGATGCCCTGATTGACCGAAAGGTTGAAAACCATCAGTGCATAGCCCAAGTTGAACATTTTTTATTTTTGATGCGAAATCTAGATGGATATCATTAAAATGCTTCCAAGCAATAGTATCCAATGGATGACACATGACACTACCTTTTGCCTTGTGCTTTACATGCCATCGTATGTCATTCGCTAACGCATGTGATGTGTATAATCTAAGTAATCATGGTGTCAAAGGAAAATACAACATTTGCTTTTCCACTATAAGCCTCCTCCTACTTGTACTACCATCATGTTCTCAAGATCGCATATATTATTAAGAGCTACAAAACTTATAACTAGTCATCTTTGAATCTTCACCCCAGTATATCATACAGTGGTTGATATAATTATCAATTTTTTTGAATCAACAAGTTGAGCCCTCGCACCATCCTCTTGGTCTAGCATGAGACCTCGCACGAACACCCCTCCCTCACTCGAGGAATTACCTTAAGGAAAGGCTAGCGATTTTAAAAGAGGTTATGGAACAAACTTTAGTGCTCATGATTAGAGCGGCTATCATTTGGAAAATTGATTCATGGTTTTGAAAAATGATTTTAGGAGTCAGCACTCTAATTTATTTTAAATGAAAAAATTAAGGAAAACCCAATTGACTCCAATTCATTAATTTCTTAATTAATTTACCCAAAGATAAAGTCATTAATCTCAAACCAGGTTGAGCTTGAGGATTAGGTTTTTGGTTTTCTGCTTGACAACATGATATCTATTTCTTAGGTCTGTCAGTTGGGGTTATACTAGAGTGACAGGCTTGGTATTATAGACAAAGCAATGTTGTTCTGTGGTTGAAGCCATGCTGAAAGAAACATTAATGACTCTTGATTGCTTTCTTTGAGATTTGGAGAGATGAACTATTTCCCCAATTATTCTCCATGTGAGAAAAATTTATATGTTGTTACCCTTTCTTTTCGGAGTGCTTTATAGGTGTCTAATTTTAGGTTTTAGGTTGTCTTATAAGCTATGGCTGATAGATGATTTTGAGTTGTTTTATAGGTATGGCTGATAGATCATTTCTGGGTGGTGGCCCCTATTTTTTAGTACCATATATACCTTATTGAGACTTGGTCAGAGATTGGGTAGGATGGTTGTTTATAGCTTGCCTCGGAGGACATATTATTGTACTGCCAATGGTAAGGGATCAAATCCATTATCAAGGGCCATAAGTATCGAGTGGTTCGCTTGTTGGATTTGGCTTGAAAGACCTTCTGTAAGGGGATGAAGGTTGAGGCAGATAGGGCATACTTAAGATGTGCTCCTAGTCTTTCCTTTCTTGGAGTTTGTGAAAATCACAGCTCCCATTGCCAGAGCTATCGGGGTGGCTAGTTGAGGAGTTATCATAATATTTTTTTTTAGGATTTCACTTGGGACTAGAGAGAGATATGATAGGTGGTCAATGAAGATGGTTTGGCTAGTTGAGAGAGAGTACCATGCTACCCTACTGAGAAAAATAGAGGATGACACAGTTGAGAAGAGGGAGACTTTATAAGGAAATTCGAGGACCCACTAGGTGTGCGACACTACAAGCTGTAATAGTGACTCAAACTATGATGGTAGTGACTACAATGAGGAGAGAGGGGTATACCACAATGGAGGTTCAGAGAAAGGCTGCTAGAGTTATGGGAGAGATAAGGAGTACAGTTTCTGGAGTACAGAGGAGGATTTCTATAGACAATTTCAAAATTACTAGTACTCGAAAGAGAGTTTCTAACACTGCTGTGATGAGCAATTCTAGTTTTGCTAGTACTTTTATTGCTGTAGCAGAGGAAACTACAGAGACTAAGAGGAAGGGTGTGACCATTGATGAGATTGTGGCAGACTTTGATTTTGATGAAGGCATGAGAGATGTGCACCCTATGAGAAAGAAGAAGATTAAGTAGACTATGACTTTAGACATAATCATTTTGCTTTTTGTCTATTATTTTTGCCTTTGTATACACTTGTAAGTTGATAGGAGCTATAGATGACATTAAAAAGACTATTATTTTTTCATGATGATGAGTTATATTTTATAAAATTTGATCACCATTATATGAGACATCTTTTATTTTTGCTCTAATTTCTGCCTGAGTTGCCTTTTCAGGTTTTAGACTAGACTAGCTTGCTCTAATCTCTGCCTAAATTGCCCTTTTGATTTTTTAGCTTAATGAGCTTTTCTTTTTTTCTTTTTCTTTTTCTTTTTCCTTTTTTTGTTTAGGCAAGAGAACCAAGCCAACGATGTGATGGGCATAAAGAAAATGAGAATGCAATGTAAATAAGATATTTTGTGTTATGATTTATACCACACCCGAGTCGAGTTAAGTACGTATCTCTTATATCTTTTGCATTCATCATTTTTCTTTAAGGAGAATCATGTCCACGTAGTTGAAATGCCTGACTAGAGCATCGATTCTTTTTTCATCAATGGCATTCAGGTAGTCATGATTTCTTTTGATCTATTTTGCCTTCATTCTCTACGGCTTCTCCTAGACAGGCTTCTTATGTATATAGGTTGGAATCTCGTGAACTACAATGCTTGGATCATCCCTATCATGTCCTTGTGCTTTTACTAAAATTAGTCAATGAGCTCATGAGCCATTTTGATTAATAATATGCAGATGCAATGTATGTGATTCTTTTTTTGATTTTTCCTCTATGCCATAATCAATTGATTCGTTTGCCTTTTTCATTTTTTATTATTTTTTCATTTTTTTCATTTTTTCATTTTTTTCGTTTGTAATTTTTTAGATGTCCCATTTAAAGATGAATAAAAAAAAATTAAAGCAAAGTAAAAAGTTTAAACTTTTATTGCTGATAAAAAGTCCTATGATTATGGGTTACATTAAGCAAAAAAAAAAAAAAAAACTCGGAAAAACTCCATAGACTCAAACTTAGAGAAAGTTTCAATAGAAATAAACTCAAAAGGCTCAGATTCAGACTTAGATGACTCAGACCTAGACTCAGATGGACTTGGAGAACTCAGATATAGACTCGAAAGACTTGGATAAGGCAGAGTAGGGTAAGCACTCTTGATTAAGTGAAGCTTGATATGATCAAATGAGCTCAATGGTTTGGAAGAGTATTGGTGGTGGTTTTAAACTCTAGGCTTAGGAGCAATAATATCGCCACTGTCAATAAGGTCTTGAATTTTGTGCTTTAGGGCATTGCACGCATCAGTTTTATGCCCCAGTCTTTAATAATAGTCACAATTTTCATTAGCATTATAGTTCCTAAGCAATGGATTGGGAGGTGTTCTTGGCTCTAAATGCTTGACAAGATGGGCTTCTAAGGCCTTCTTATAGACAATGCTTAGGGGCATGCTCAACTTAAAGACAGCTCTTATTTCCAATCTAATTGGCTGGTGGTAGGAGATAGCATTTATCTCCCCTCCTTTTTGGGTGGTAGGGTTATTGGTGTTGCTGTTCTTATGATACCTTCAGCTAAAGGATTCATCCTTGATTTGTCCTAATTGGATCAAATCCTCTATACTGCTGGCAATGGCAATGAGAGCTTTAAAGCTAAGGAGGTATTATGTTTGTTGATGAGCCTTATACTAGGGGAGAAAGTTCTTGACGATGATATCAATTTGCTCTACTTTGGATTGATGGTTCACCATTTGTGTTGCTTTTGACCTCCACCTTGTAAGGAACGCGATGAAGGACTTTCTTTGGCCTTGCTTAGTGGTTTTTAGATCTCAACAAGTGACATCCACCTTAATGTTATAGTGGTATTATTTCATAAGTGCTTTGCATATATCATCCCATGTCTGCTTTTAGTTCTGGTCGAGATCTAGTAACCACTTAATAGCAGCTCCATATAAGGACTACTAGAATAACTGAGCAAAGAGCTTGTCATCTACTCTGAAGGGTCTTATGGCACCCACATACACCTTAAGGTGAGTTTTGAGGCATGTGGTGCCATCAAACTTGTCCATGTCCTGTATTTTGAATTTTGGTGGAACTCTCCCATTAGGGAAAAGAGTCAAAAATTTGAGATTTATCATGTCTTCATACTTCTTTATGTTCTTAATAGTACTCTTTATGGCTTTAAATTTCTCCACTAATTTCTTGACTTTAAGAAAGCTAGAGAAATTTCCACTTTAAAAAAGATTCATGGTGGGAGTGAGAGCAGTGGCATTCACATCTAGTGCAGAAGAGGTAGGGGTCTTAAGAGCCTTCCTTTTATCAGTGAGATCGATAATGGGAGGAGTGAAAGTAAGGCCATAGATAGTTCTAGCTTAAGTGGAAGCAGACTGAGCAGGGGGAGGAGCTACAGTGGTATTGGTTATTTTCTTGACCTCATTAATGATGGATTGGCATTGGGAGTTGAAGCATTATTGAAGGTGGCAAACTAGGCATTGAGAGCATGGGTGAAAGAATCAGCTTGAGTTTTAAAAGTGGTGGTGAGTGCAGTTTAGAAGGTCTTCTCTTAATTTTTGAGAAGGTTGGTAAAGAATGCACCCATGGCGTCTTAGTCGAAGGGGTTGGAAGTGTTGGCCATCGATACCTTGAAAAGGAAAGGGAAAAAGAAAGGGTAAAAATTTACATTTTGAAAGGGACATAGAGGGGTATGCAATGGTGTGTCAGGAAAAGGTTTCCCTTAATTATTCACCCGGTTAGAGATTTGATAGGTGTGTGGTTGTGTTTAGAGTGACAAACCACTAGTTTTGGTGTTTGATGTGTTTGGGTTTTTATTGTTGAGTTTCTCATGTTATGTATGAATGACAATGTCATGATGTATGCCGAAAAAAGGTTTCATACATATATGCAAAATGTCTCCATTATTATGGTACATGGAACCTAAAGTTAATGCTAGGGTAACTATATGTACAAGGGTAGAGGGTGGTTTGGTTAAGGGTCCCCGTCCCACTGGAGTATCGATATATCTAACCACATCTAAGTCAAAGAGTCTCATATAGGTCAAAAAGTACTAAATACTCATTACACCATCAAAAGAATTGGGGATTCATCACGGGATGGAATGCTTTCATTATCTCTCAACATACTCAAGGAGAGTTATTGAGCCAATGCTGCTCACCATCCAAAAGTTTTCCTAAATCTAAAGTTAGACAAGGAGTCTTTATTATGCAAAGTGATGCATGAAAGCCAAGTTAAACTTAATGAGTCAAACAAAGATTATTTTTGAGAAAAATCTTAACCAAATAGTAATCCTCTTCGTTGCTTTCCTTTTTTATTGAAAAAGCTGGTAACCAGTCCCTAGTGGAGTCGCCAACTGTGAAACCTCGCCCGAATGCCCCTTCCATGCTTGAGGAATTACCTTAAGGAAAGGTGAGCAATATTTAAAGAGGTTATGGAATGAATTTTGGTGCTTATGATTGGAGCAGCTATTGCTTGGAAAATTGATTCATGATTTTAAAAAATAATTTTGGGAGTCACCACCCTAATTTATTTAAATGAAAAAATTAAGGAAAAACACAATTGACTCCAATTCATTAATTTCTTAATTAATTTACCTAAGGATAAAGTCATTAGTCTCAAACCAGGTTGTATTCGGGGACTAGGTTTTCCATTTTAAATAATCATGATTTGGCTCTTAAGTTTGATTTAAATTAAAAAAATTGATTTCATGAATGATATTTATAAGATAGTAAATAATTAAATGTATGAACATGGCATAGTATGAATGCATGATGCATGAGAAATTAATAAAATAATTAAAGTAAATATCCACAAATTAAGGAGAGTGTTCCCTCTGATCCTTATGGATTTAGGAAAATCACATCATCACTCTTTCATTCCAATTTAACTAATTACATTAATTAAAATTGGGATATCTTCTCTAGCCCTTATGGGATTCGAGGAAAACCATAAAATTTCCTTACAAATAGTATTAGAAATAATTAATTACATTTTTGGAAAATAAATAAAAATGAATTTAATTTGAAAAATTAAATTTGAGGTTTGGATTTAAATTCCAAACGTGCCTATGTATCCCATTGAATGGAAATTAAAATCCACGTAGTTCATTCTACGATTAAGTAGAGAAATTTGTTGATTGATTAGATTAATTTTGATTTGGGGTTTAATAAAAATACCTTTATTTTTAGTGGACAAGATGGAGTATTTTTCCAGATCGAAGTTCTGGTTTATCAAAACCAGACGATTTGATTGATTGAAGGGTTAATTGATTAATTAAAAGGATTAATTAACCAATTAAGATGATGAAGATGGATTAATTAATTAAAATGATTAATTAGTTAATTGGGATAATTTGATTTAAAAAATATTAATTAATTAATTTGAGAAATTAATTTTAAAAAAGAGTTTTAGTTAATTAAAAAGATTAATTAATTAATTTAGAGAGTGATTAGAGGGAGAAGAAGAAGAGAAAGCTTGTGAATAGCCAATCAATATAAGCTTTTTTTTTTTTTTTTGGGGGGGGGGGGGGGGGTGGTTAAGAAAAATGGTAGATTTGAAGGGCTATTTATAAGCAAAGGTGGGGTAGAAAATCATCAAAAGGGTATGGCTGTAAAAGGGAAAAAATTAGGCTAAAAAGGGGTATTTTCATAATTTCATAGCAGAAAAAAGGGATCAGTTGATGGAGTCAGATCCGTCGAGATGCCCAGCAGATCACCGCTAGAATGCCAATAGATTTTGCTCAGCCGAATGGCAAATCCAACAATAGTGGATATGCTAGGCTTTCCGGCAGAATCTGCCAATTGGCCAACGGCAATGGCAGATTCGGTAAAGGTGGTCGGTAGATCGGTGGATTCTGCAGCTTTTTTAATTTTTCAATTTGGGTTAGTTTCGAGGCTTTTCGATTTCAGATATATTACCAGTCAATGTTGATAGGCTAGAAATTAATTTTAAAGCACAAAGACAATAAGGTTAAAGAGGAGTCTAGTCAATTTTGAAAAAATACTATCTAGTTTAAGGAGTCCAGTATGAGTCAAAAAAGTGTCAGTGTCCAAAAATTTAGTATCTTGTACTAATATGATTGAAACCCCAATTTTCGCTCTGAGGGTGTTGCCCTCTGACCCTTGTCCACTAACCGACTAGCAGGACTGCCATACTGGCTCTGCGTGGTGATAACAATATATGCCCTAGGAGCCATATAATAATTATGTAATAGTAGATATTAATTCCCAATGGCATAATATATATATATATATATATATATATATATATATATATATATATATATATATATATATATATATATATATATACATATATATATATATACATATATATATATATACATATATATATATATATATATATATATATATATATATATACATATATATATATATACATATATATATATATACATATATATATATATACATATATATATACATAGATATATATATACATAGATATATATATACATATATATATATATACATATATATATATATACATATATATATACATAGATATATATATACATATATATATATATATATATATATACATATATATATATATATACATATATATATATATATATACATATATATATATATATATATATATATATATATATATATATATACATATATATATATATACATATATATATATATACATATATATATACATATACATATATATATACATATATATATACATAGATATATATATACATATATATATATATATACATATATATATATATATATGCATATATATATATATATATATATATATATATATATATATATATATATATGTATATATATATATATATCTATATATATATATATGTATATATATATATATATGTATATATATATATATGTATATATATATATATGTATATATATATATATATGTATATATATATATATGTATATATATATGTATATATATATATATATGTATATATATATATATGTATATATATATAGATGTATATATATATATATATGTATATATATATATATATGTATATATATATACATGTATATATATATGTATATGTATATATATATACATATATATATATATATACATATATATATATATATACATATATATATATATACATATATATATATATATACATATATATATATATATATACATATATATATTATATATATATATATATGTATATATATATATATATATATATATATATATATATATATATATATATATATATATATATATATATATATATATATATATATATATATATATATATATTATAATGTGAAAAGGGTTTCATATTATTAATATAGTCCTTAACTATTTGTAAGAGGATCTATTCTTAAGTATTGAGAATATGGGAGACAGATCACTTTTGTACAAATATTTTAAATATGTTCATGGCCATAGGATTAATGATTGGGCATCATTAATTTCGGAAGACCATCACCTCTATTTGTTTTCTATAATCAGTATGTGATACAGATGATTATAGAGGCAGTGAGTCTCATGCTGCTTGACATATGATGTCAATACAAACATGTAAATATTCATGGGATGAATAGTCAAACTATGATGTTAGATGATAATAATATGGGGTTTTACTACTTGTCAATTATTTATCATCTAGGTCATAATAATGCATATAATCCTTTGACTTAAGGGATACTATATCTCATACATAATTAGTTAGGATTTATTACTACTTACATAGACGTATTATTCATGTATAGATATATGGCATGTGATAGTTCTAATTTGTTATGTATGGAGGTGAGTAATCGCCAAGATAGAATTCATTACCTTGAGTAAATAAGGTTGAGATCCTATACTATCTGATTATTTTTAATACTTAAGTTCTTGGCCAAGATAGTAAGATTCACTATGAAGAGTTTCCAGTAGGAATCTAATCTCATCAAGAATTAGAACTGAGATAAAGACATAAAATCGAGGCACATTAGAGTTTGACATAAACCATTACCTTAGCCGAGATTGGGATATTTAATGAAGAGATTCTAGTGCATGATAATTTATGATCGATGGTCCATGTGATGTTTAAAGTTATCAACTTTAAACATTTATTTCTAATTAGGTAGTCATGATATGGAATGCTAGCTGTCACTCATGACTTATGGGACTAAGTGTGAAGTGGGGATTTCACATTAGTGTGAACTCTCAAATTTGCACCTTTAGGATCTAATTGCAGCTTGAACCTGCTAAGATTAGTGTGCTACGCAGAGCCAATACAGCGGTCCTATTAGCTAGTTAGTGGGCAAGGGTCAAGGGGGTAGCGCCCCATTGAAAAAATAAATTTTCTCAAACTTGCACCTTCAGACGACCAGCACTCAATTATGAACCCATAGGATCAAATTGGGTCCAAATCGGATCAACAAAGGATGAGAAAGGGTTGAAAAATGAGGTGCAGCACCCTAGGGCCAACTGCCGCAGCACATTTTTCCTGATTCCACACTGAAAATTCATCGTTTTAAACCCCTAGACTCCCCTTATAAATACTTTGCACCTTTTAACAACTTATAGACACAATTACATACTTCAATACTCCCTCTAAAAGCTTTCTAAATCCTATTTTTAAGTCTCCCAATCATTAAAGCCCTCCTTCTAAATCTCCTAATATCCAAAAAAAACCCCATTCCAAAACATCTTCCATCATATAAAACCCTATTCATAAGCTTCCTAATCACCTCAAACCCTATTTGTAAGCCTTCTCATTAAGAAAAGGTGTGATTTAAGTTCTTCCTTTTAAAAGGAATTCATGGTACTCAATTAAGGGTGTGATCCAAGTCCCTCCAAGAAGAGTTCGTGCTATTTAAGAGTCTTTCTTCCAAAAGGAGTGCTCATGCTATCCCCAAGCTAGGGTAAAATTCATTCGCTGTCCTTTAACTTTTAACTAATGCACTTTATCATCCTTAATCTTTAAAACTAGATATCTATATACTTGAACTATATCGTTTTGTAACCGCGTTATCCTACTTAATGGTTTCTGTCAGCTGCCTTAACGGCTAGCTGACATGCCATACCAAATCAGCTTTTTTAAATAAAATATTTGCCATGTGTAGAAAATGTCAGTTCCCATTTCTCTCTTATCTTTCAATTTAATTTTTTCTCTTCATAAAAACCCTAGTTCACGATCTTATCTTCCCCTTTCTATTCCATCTTTAAAACTGCCATTTTCTCTTCAAAATCTCTCAGTATCTTTTATCATTTTCACAAAACTCTTTAGAAAACTCTTGAAAGTTGAAAAGTAATGAAGATGTCTGCAGATCATCCCAACATTGTTGCTAATTTCCTAATTGGATTTAGGACCCCTTTATGCAAATGCGGAGACCATGCACCATTGAGGACCTTTTGGACTAAAGATAACCTAGGCCATTGCTTCTACGAGTGTCCTAACTATGGGGTGAGTTGTACTTTTTAAATCATAATGTGTTCTTTGATTACTGTGATTTGTTACAGTGTTAAAATCACCTACATTTATACTTAAGAATTGTCATTTTCCTACTTTGATTCTAGGTGTAATTGTTTGATGGGTATTGCAAACTCTAAGAGGGAAATGCAAGTTCTTTGTTTGGGCTGAACCGGATTATCCTGAAGGAGTTAAAATTATCATCAATGCTCTTTTAAAGAAGGTTGATACATTGGAGAAGGAGAAATGCAAGTTAGAGAATAGTCTAAAGGTGATAAAGCTTGGGAAGGCATTTGTGTGGGGTGTTATCCTAATTTCTGTTAGTCTCCTTATTGTAAGCACCATGCTGGGTAAAACAGAAAAATAATGGAAGTATTTATATGTGGTGGTGAGTAGATTATGGAATGTATGGGAAGATTGTGTTGAATTGATGTCTTCTATTTACTTTAGGTCACATTTTGTTTGTCATGGAAGACATATAAATTGTGTATTTTGTTGCATCAACTACAACTTAATTAATAGTAATATTTTTTGGTATATATTTGTGTATATTGATATATATGTGTTAAATTCATGACAATAATACTAGAACATACATTTATTGCATAGTCAACACATAATTAAAGATGATAATATGCATAAGCAAACTATAACATGTTATTTATAGACAGTAACTAAAGAAGTGTTTAAACTAATGAAAATAAAGAATCATTTAGTTGTTTGTGTTTAATTTCAGTAGACACCTGTAGCAACCTATTTATGCAACTAGGAAATTCTGAAAGACACATATACATATAGTATTTATACTTCTAGTTCATGACACCACATAACGAATATTTAATAAATACCAAAATATTAATCATCCATACAAGATAATGAGAATTCAAAGTTGAAACCTTAACAAGTTCTTATATTGATTTCAACTTTGAATTATAAAAACACTAACTATGCAATTTCCATGCAAGATAATGAGAATTCAAAGTTGAAACCTTAACAAGTTCTTATATTGGTTTCAACTTTGAATTATGAAAACACTAATTATGCATTAATATTGACCATCATAGATGATCTGCACATAACAAAGTATCAATGAATTTGAAGTATTAATATTGACATCATGCAGCTTAAGAACCAAAAAAGTGAAACTGCATTTCATTTGCTATGCCTATGCTTCATATATACTATATTGCCCAAAATAAACTTAGTATCCTAATATTAGTTTATTTGGAGCTTTTCCTTTGTCTTCTTAGATCTTGGTGATCTTTGGAAGGTAATTCCAAACATGTCTCCTATGATGTCTTGCTGAAATGGGGCTTGGTCTGGATGATTTGCTTGAGTAAGATTGCTTGGCTAACTTTGATGTGCAGAGTGAGGTTCATTAACTATTGTTTACCATCAAGCATTAATCCATGAACAAATGTATGATATGAATAATAACATGCATAATAATTTGTTTGTAAAATATCTTACTAGTACTTACATCAATGAAGAAATCATACATATCATGGCTGTCATCATACACATGCCCACCAACTGACTGTATTATTAATTCACAAATATAGTATTTATTAGTATGTTAATTTTATATATAAAATGTAAGATATATGGTTGATATTTACCCTGGGACATGAAAAGCAATGTCTACTTGTCTTGCTTGTGATGATACTCCAAAAGCATCTTTTCGAAAAGCTACCTGCTGTGGTTCGGCCTAGCACATGCATACATTAATATTTGTATTAAACAAATATAAATTTTGTATATAGCAAACATTACATAACAGATCTGTATAGAGATAACTGACCTTCTTTGTTAAATTATTTCCAAGTCTATAAGATCTTATATTGTGTCCCTCCTTCCCACACTGGCCTTATCTCATAGGCACATTTCCCTTCTTGGCCAACTTGCACTTAGTTTGTTCATGGTCAGTAACTGCATAGGCCTTCCTCTTTGTTGAAGCTGATGCTTTCTTCTTAGCTTGTGCATTCTTTATCTCTTCAACTTCCTTTCTCTTTGCTTTAGGCTTTTTACCTCTCTTTTTGAGCACCACAAGTGGTGGTATGATTTTGACATGGCCATTTGACTTAGGCCACATTGGATGACCATTAATTGGTTCAATGGTAGATTGTAGACCCTCAAAGCTATGTCAACATGGTAGAGTGCATATACATAGTCCTTTGGATCTTCATTTTGACCAAATATGACTGCGACACCATATGAAATCCCAGCGAGATCCCATCTTCTGCAAGTACAAGTACATTTCTCCAAATCTACAATAAACTGATAGTTCTTCCCAAACACTTACACCCTTTTAGATACAGCAAATGTTGGGAAGTAATCCCTAGAAAGTTCTTTAATATTTGCAAGCTTCTTTATGATCTTAGGGTATAGGATCTTTCTAGCTATCTTAGTTTTCTGAAACTCTAATTTCTTTTTGGTTATCCTTCTCATTAATTGATTCCTTATCATCTCAAGCATTGTGATGATAGGCTTGGTTCTTTTTTCCAATATATATCTATTGAAGTACTTGGTTCTTATTTCCAATATATATCTATTGAAGCACTCATACATATTATTGAGTAGTATGTCACATTTGGTATCTATTTTGAAGCATGCTCTGCTCTAATTTTTACACGACCTAGCTCTTACCCATTCTCTGCACTCCACTAATTTTTTCTATACTTCTTCAAGATAACCCTCAAGCCAACTTATGTAACTTGCCCTTGCACAATCCCATAGCAAGTTTTTGTACACTTTGCCTTTAAATATAGCCTTCATATTGGTCCACAAATGTCTCACACACATTTTATGCTCAGCATTTGGGAACATTTCATGGATAACACTGAGCAATCCCTAAAAATTATCACAAATAAGTCATACACTTAAATATGCACACAATATAAAACTAAAGAATAAATGTTCAACTCAAAATCAAATGAAATTGAAATACCTTCTGCCTATCAGACATAAATGTCCAATGGTGTGAGTTATGCATCTATAAATCTTCCTTCAAGTGCTCCAGGAACCATCCCTAGTTGTCTTTGTTCTCAATCCTCACAACTGCATATGCAATAAGGTATATGTAGTCATTAGGATCTATGCCCAAAATAGATAATAACTAGCATCCATACCTACCCTTCAGCTGAGTTCCATCCAAGCAAACAATTGGTTTATATCTTGACTTAAACCCCTTTTTTAAAGCAGCAAGGCATATGTATACGCCTTAAAACTCCCCCTTATCTTCTTTGATTTATTAGACCTTAATAATTCTAACTTGTAACTATGTAGTTTATCATATTGCCTGGCCTCATCAGCATTGATCTTCTAAAGTGGTATATTCCTAGCTCTCTATGCTTTTATCCTGCCAATAGCATATCTAAAATCCTTACCCACCCTAGCAATGAAAGCATTTATCAACTAGTTTGGATCATTTCTCACTTCATCTATATAACGGCTAGCCAACCATTTAGCAGTCAAATGGAAGTTACTAGATGACTTCCCACATATATGCTTTAAATAAATAGTTTTGATTTGGAAGTTCAAATCATGTACATTATTGGGATGTTCTTTGGAAGCAAAAATTCTCCATATACAATTTTTTTCTTCTTTATTTTTACAAATTGCTTTTACCCTGATTTTATCATTCTTTCTGAAGTACATTGGAAACCTATGTCTAATACCCCAATTTCTAATGGCTTGTTTCAATTCCTCTCTATCCTTAAACATCATACCAACAATAAATGTAGGATCCTCCATATCCCTCTCAGAGTTCAACTATGGGAATTTCACTCTATTTTCATCATCTAAATTAGATTCGGTATGCAACTCATCGCTTGGTGGATAGTCTGATTCCTCATATGAATCACCAAGCCCTATCCCATCTATAGTTGGATCAAGAGGATCTTCATTTCTGTTTATGGGTCTGCTCCTTTGACTAGTGCTTTTGGCCTATGTATTTGTATTATTCTCTGCTATCACATCTTGCACATCCTCATCCATATCCTTTAAATCATAGTTTGGATCATCAAATTATAGCTCATCAACTTCTGGTTCATTTATAGTAGCTACAGGTATATTTGATTGTTGTTCAGGAGTAGGTTATTGTCTGATGTTATCTGCATTAGCAAGTCCCTCATGTTCAGTCAATGTAAGTTGTAGGACTCAAAGTAGGTATAGGTTCCATTGTTTGAGGTGCTTCAGATGCAGGTGCATCAACTATTAGAGTTATCACATTATAATGTTCATATGCATTTGCCTTTTCTGTTGATAGCAGCATTAAGATATGCCTTCTCATTTTATCCATATTGCTTGACTTTTGAGTGTGAATATGTTCAGCAGGTTCTTTAATCTCCTCAATCACAATATAATGTGTTTTGGCACATTTTTGAGATTCCTGAAAGATTTGTTTCTCAGTCACACTCTCGTCATAAACAAATACTTCTCCCACATCAGCCCTATGCAAAGACATTTCATAGCAATGGCTATCCCCCTCAATCAGCTTCAATCCATCAGCAAAACACTTCCAAGAGGACACCACCAATATCTCACTTTGCCTTTTACCTTTTTCTCAATCAATGATTTCGAAGGTGGACATTGTATCAAGATCAAGACCTATGATTTCAAATATCTTACCATCCATATAACATTTTTCTCTGATAAACCTATTATAATGAATTTTAAGGGTAAAAGTACCATCCTTTACTGCTAGTTTGATTACAAAAATACAATAAACACATTACACAAATAAATATATACACAGCTACATATTATAAGCATATATAAAATACTAAAAACAAATGCCCATTTACTAAATCTTTTGCAAAAATGAAAACTTTACAGATTGTATATTGAACCACTTCATTTTTAACAATACCCAAATTAATCATTCATTATTCATAACCTATTTCAGCTATTTCACTATTCACTATTATTTAACAATACCTAATTATTTCAACTATTTCACTATTTAGTTTTGACTTTTAAAATCTGCTTAACCCACCAACCACCAAAGCCATTAACATCCTTGCAACCACAAATTCTAGCACATTAAAGGGAAATTATAAGTAATAGTAAAGGTTAACTTTATACCTCATGTCTTTGAGGCCATTGTAGTAGGTCCACCACACAATCCCCTTGCTTTGTCACTTTCCTAGTCTTTTTGGGGTTTGTAGGTCGAATTCTTGGTGTTTTACATAAGAAAATGACATGGTAATAGAGCTTTTAGCATGTGTTTGTAGGGCTGACATTCTTTTAAAACATTTGAAAGTGCTTAGAGGAGGCTTTTAGCAAGAAGACAACTTGAATTGAAAGATAAGAGAGAAAAAAATTGAAAGATAAAAAAAAATTGAAATGGGAACTGACGGTTTCTACACATGGCAAATATTTTATTTAAAAGAGCTGATTTGGTGTACCACATAAGCTAACTATTAAGGCAGCTAACGAAAACCACTAAGTAGGATAACGTGGTTACAAAATGACATAGTTTAGGTATATAGATATCTGATTTTGAAGATTAAGGATGATAAAGTGCATTAGTTAAAAGTTGAAGGACGGCAAATGAAATTTACCCCCAAGCTAAGGTGGAACTTAGATATGGTGCCAGACTTATGCCTTGCATTCCTTGTCATCAAAAGCCTAAGGTAAAAGTTTTTTCCTTTTCCTTTTCAATTCCAATTTTAAGATCTAAATATGAAAAAATCTAATTTTTGTTAATTAAAATATGACCTAATTAACAAATCCCTAAGCCCTTAAAATCAATCAAAACATAATAACAAAGCCAATGACTTAAAAACCCCTCCTTTGCAAGAAGGAATAATTACATGGGGTTTGATTCTCATTCAAAGGGATATGCAGGCATGCCATCTCTAAGGCATCAACTCTACTAAAACTAATAACTTCTTCTCTTTATCAGCTTCTTCATATAGTTTAGGATCGAAATTGCATTTCACTTACAATTGTTTTATTACTTTTTCTTACTTTAGTTGTTTAGATTATATTTAGGGAATGTGTGTTTTTCCTATAACCCATAAGGGCTAGAGGAAATATCCCCAGGTTTGATATTTTAACTTGTAATAATTTTAAGTAGTTTTCCTTTATTTTTTGCATTTTATAATTGTCATTATTTAACATTTGCCATGCATTGCATGAATAATATTTGTTTGATGCATTATATTATATCTATTCATGCATACATAAAAACTTCTTTTTACAAAAGCTACTTTGTATTTAAGCGAAACTAATTTTTTTGTATTGTTTTAACCAAAACCTAGTCCCTGAGTCCTCTTTAGTCATTCAAGGACTAGTGCTTTTCATTGGGATAAATGGTATAATTTTAGGGTCAATCTGTGAACCCTCAAATTTGTACCTTTAGGATCTTTCTACAACTTGACACTTGCTAAGATTAGTGCACTACGCAGAGCCAGTACGGCGGGAGGGGGGGTAACACCTAGTTAAAAAAATAAAATTCCTTAAAATTGCACCTACAGATGACCAGCACTTGATTACTAACCCATGGAATCAAATTGGGCCCAAATTGGGTAAAAAATGGATGAGAATGGGCTGAAAAAAGAGGTGTGGCAACCTGCGGGCCAGCTGCTATAAGTCATAGCAGATGAAGCAGCCGCAACCACTGCTATGGTTGCCACAGTAGGCTCTGCTACTGCCACAGCCCCTGATCAATTGCTACAACATATTTTTCCTAATCCCACACTAAAAATTCACTATTTTAAGCCCCCAAACTCCCCTATAAATACCTTGCACCTCCTAACAACTTCTTCACACAATTACATACTTTTATACTCTCTCTTAAGCTTTCTAAACCCTATTTTTGAGCCTCCCAATCATCAAAACCCTCTTTCTAAACCTCCTAATCTCTAAAACCCCATTCCAAAACCTCCTCCATCACATAAGACCCTATTCATAAGCCTCCTAATCACCTCAAACCCTATCTCTAAGCCTCCTTATCAATAAAAGGTGTGATTAAAGCTCTTCCTTTCAAACGGAATTCGTGGTACACAATCTAAGGTGTGATTCAAGTCCTTCCAAGAAGAGTTTGAGTTGTTCAAAAGTCTTTCTTCTGAAAGGAGTGCCCATGTCATCCCCAAATCAAGGTGGGAATTTAGATTTGATGCCAAGCTCGTTCCCTACGTTCCTCATCACTAAAAGCCTAAGGTAAAAGTTCTGTCCTTTTCCTTTTCAATTCCAATTTTAAGATCTAAATATGAAAAGATTTAATTTTTGTTAATTAAAATCTAACTTAATTAACAAATCCCTAAGCCTTTAAAATCAATCAAAACATGATAACAAAGGCAATGACTTAAAAACCTCTCCACCAAAAGGAAAAACTGAATGGGATTTGATTCCCATTCAAAGGGATATGTAGGCATGCCATCTCTAAGGCATCAACTCCACTAAAACTAACAACTTCTTCTGTCTATCACTTTTTTCACATAGTTTAGGGTCAAAATTGCAGTTCTTTTTCAATTGTTTTATTGCTTTTTCTTACTTTAGTTGTTTAGATTTTATTTGGGGAATATGTGCTTTTCTTAAAACCCATAAGGGCTAGAAGAAAGATCCCCTGATTTTGATATTTTGACTTATAATAATTTTAAGTAGTTTTCTTTTTTTTTTTTTTTTTGCATTTTGTAATTGTCATTATTTAACATTTGACATGCATTACATGAATAATATTTGTTTCATGCATCATATTATATATGTTCATGCATACATAAAAACTTCTTTTTTACGAAAGCTATTTTCTATTTGAGCGAAACTAATTTTTTTGTATTGTTTTAACCAAAATCTAATCCCCGAGTCCTCTTTAGTCATTCAAGGACTGGTGCTTTTCGTTGGGATAAATGGTATAATTTTGGGGTCAATAAAACTGAGTTTTTCCTTTAATTTTCCCAACTAAAATAAACAAAATTAAAGTAGTCACTCCTTTTGCAAATTATAATTTATGAAATACAATTTTTTGAACTCATAGTGAGTTCCAATCATGATGTTTCTCCTAAAGAGCAATTTCAATTCCCTTTAGTGGATTAGGCCGGTGCTCGGGCGAGGGCTCATAATTAGTAGAGAAAAATGTTTTCTCATTTCCATTGCTAATTAGATATGAACCTAGAAAGTTACATATGCAATAATGATCATCTTCCAAGTGTAAAAGGTTTACCATAATAATTAATTAAAGTGTTTAATTAATTAATTAATGGTAAAATGATTATACATGTAATTAAATTTACAAGGACCCTAGCATGTCCTGATATTAAATCTAAAAAGTTTTTGATTCAATTAAATCTTAATTTGTATATGATGCAAATGAGAAAGATTAAATTGAAAATGATTTGGACTAAATCAAAGACTTAATTTTAAGTTTAGTGAAAACCCTAAACATATGAGATGTGGCCTAAGTCTATATGTGATATGGAAAAGAGGCAATTTAGGGGTTAGAGAAAATTCACTATTCATAAGCCCATGTGATGGGTTTAAGGGTTAGAGAATTTTTTACTAAGGTTAAAATTATAATTATATCTCTTTAACTAATGGAAATGTCGATTTTACCCCTAAAGGATAAAATGGTCATTTCACCATTTGAAGAAGAAAAGTCAAACTTTCCTTCTTCATCAATGATGAGCTAAAAAGGGTGGAATGGTCTTTTGGTGCAAAGACTTAATGGTTAAGTCTTCTAATGGATATAAAAGCTATAAATTTTATGTTCTAAGTAGTGAGGTGAACATCATTTTCATCTATTTGAAGCTTTTAGAGAGAGAAGTGAGAGAGAGAAAGAAAAGATGAAGGAAGTGTTTCTTCAATTTTTCTTTTGATCTCCAATTCTTTTCTTTTTTTTTTTTATGAAAGAACAATTGCTTACAAATTGAAAACAAGTTTAGTCCAAAACAAATCAAAGAGAAACCTTAACTTCCTAAAGAGTTAAGTGAGAATCTTGAATCTAAATTGGGCAACCAAGAGAGGGATTCAAGAACACGAAAGAAACCAAAGGAAACTTGGAGGTGAGCTAGCTATGAATGATCTAGAGGCTTCATACTTGGGAAGCTCTTTCATAAAGAAAGAAGGAATCTTCAAGAGGTAATTTGATTACTCGTCCTTCTTCTTTCTATGTATATATATTTTACATATAAATTAATTATTGCTTGAATGGATGTTTAGACTAAAAATGAGTGAAGTGAAATTTTAAAATATTTGAAATTTCACCCCACCACTTTCCCTCCATTGCATTTGCCTCCAACATTCCTTCACATAAAACACTAAATTTAGCAGGTGTTAGGCTATGGCTAGATGATAAGGGTGCAAATTAAGGGTTCACATATAGTAAAAGTTATTACGTATATATTTATCATCTGGCACGACCTCTTTATTTATTAACATCACTACATCAAATACCCTTTCAGATAAGTGGTGCTCGTATTTGACATTTAATAACTGCATTGTGAGAGAAAACTATGAATGCTTAGAACTAAACCATAAGTCCTGATGTGTAGCATTAAGCATGTTATAGAACTTCTGTGCATTTGGATTTGATGATTCTTCCATTCCATCCAAATACGGAATGAAATTAGGCCCAGTTGCATCCATCGCCATATCCTTATATGGATTATCATATCTAGTTGTAAAATCTTCTTTAATGACACCAAAAATATGACTAGGCTCCCCAGTAAACTCTATCTCCCCATGCCTTGTCCATACATGATAACCTGTCATAAATGCATTTCATAAAAGGTGATACTTCTCTATGTCAACTTCCTAATTAGTTTGGTTCTAACACTTTCTAAGAGTACATGGACACTTAATCTTCTGTCCATCCATGCACCAGATGACTACAAGCAAAATCAATAAATTCATGTAACCCTTATACACAATCAAGATTAAGAAGGCCAACTTTTAGCCTATAA
Source organism: Reutealis trisperma (assembly GCA_947687605.1). Taxonomy (NCBI): domain Eukaryota; kingdom Viridiplantae; phylum Streptophyta; class Magnoliopsida; order Malpighiales; family Euphorbiaceae; genus Reutealis; species Reutealis trisperma. Next base: position 49,158 of record CANTUT010001794.1, on the reverse strand, counting down.
ACTCTTAATTTTGTACCATCATTATCCAATCCCAACCTAATACTTACTAAGAAGGCGATAAGTCTTCATTTCTTACTCAAACTAGACTCATTGAATCAGATAGCATTTTTCTGAAATTAACTAGACTCCTCCTCAAACTAACCATCTTTGTGTTCTAAAATTAATTATGAGCCTATTGACACAGGCCTGTAATTTTTTTGAAATCGAAAAGCTCTGAAAATTCACCCGAAATTGCAAAAAATGAAAAAAGCTTTAGAATCCACTATGAGGGTCGATGGATCTGCTAGCCACATTTATCTGATCCACCAGTGTGCCCAGCGGATTGTCGCTAACTAGTTGCTCCGAAATTTGAAAAATACCCCTTTTCAGCCTAATTTTTACCCCTTTGTAGCCATACTCTTTTGGTAATTTTCACCCCACCTTTGCCTATAAATGGGCCTTCAAATCCACCATTTTTCTTCACCTTAAAATTTGTGTTGATAGGCTATCCACAAATTTTCTCTTCTTTTTCTCCCTTTATTTTTCTCTTCTTCACCTTAAAATTTGTGTTGATAGGCTATCCACAAAACTAGGCCTTCAAATCCACCATTTTTCTAACCACTTTCTTTAATTAACTAATTAATCCTTTTAATTAATTAATTACTCCACCTAAAACCTAAGTTAATTGATCCTTTTAATAAACTAAACCTTTTTAAAATTAATCACTAAATTAATTAATTAATTAATCCTTTTAATTAATTAATTAATCACTTTTCAAAATTAAAATTAATCTTTTTTTTTATCAATCCACTCATCACCTTAATTAATTAATTAATCCTTTTAATTAATTAACTAATTAACCCATCCATTTCATCATCCATTAATTAGTTAATTAATCCTTTTAATTAATTAATTAATCTCTTAATCAATCCAATCATCCAGTATCGATAAAACTAAATTTCAATATGATAAAATTTTTCGTTCTCCAGAAGTAAAGGTACATCCCTTTTCCCCTCACACTCAAAAGCATCCAAACCAAAAGCAATTTAATTAATCTGTAAACCCTCTACTTTGCGGTGGAATGAACTACGTGGATTTTAATCCTCATTTAATAAGGTACATAGGCAAGTTTGGAATTTAAATCCAAATAGCAGGTACAACCTTTTTCCCCTCACACTCAAAAGCATCCAAACCAAAATCAATTTAATTAATCTGTAAACCCTCCACTTTATGGTGGAATGAACTACGTGGGTTTTAATCCTCATTCAGTAAGGTACATAGGTAAGTTTGGAATTTAAATCCAAATAGCAAATCCAAATCCCAATCAATTTCCTTTCCTTTTTATTTTCCAATGTAATTAGTGTATTTAGTTGATTTAACTGTTTTGGAATTAATGAATGATTATGTAGTTCCCTTAGAATTCATAAGGACTAGAGGGAACACTCTCCTCAATTTATAGATGTTTTACTTAATTACTTTTTATTTTTCCATGCATTCATATTATACTTATGATTGTCATTTAATACTTATCAACCATAAAATTAATTTTCAAAGTCAAGTTAAACTTAAGAGCTAAATAAAGATTATTCAAAACAAAAAATCTAGTTCTCGAGCTTAACTTAGTTTGAGACTAGTATTTTATCCTTGGGCAAATTAATTAACTAAAATTAATGAATTGGAGTCACAAATGGGTTTTTCTTTAATTTTTCTATTTTAAAATAAATTAGGGTGGTGATTTCCAAATCACTTTTCAAAATCAAAAATCAATTTTCCGAATGATAGTCGCTCTAATCAACTCGTTCCATGACTTCCTTAAAAATTGATCATCTTTCCTTAAATCATTTTCTCAAGTGATGAAAGGGCATTCAAGCGAGATCTCACACAGCCTAGCATACATCCATAATTGATTAGAATTTATTTTTATCGACCTAGATTTCAAATGACAAACAATAGTATTTTACTAATATTAGTTTGTGGGTTTGAACATATAATACAGTCCAAGAGAAATTTTTGATAAATTTCCCCTAAAATGGACTAAAACCCCTAGAAAAAGAATTGACAAAAAAAACAAACACAAATAGAAAATATCAAGGGACCTAATGACAATTGACAAAAAAACAAACACAAATAGAAAATATCAAGGGACCTAATGACATCCATAATCAATCCAATTTTAGGAGAAATTTCAGCATAGTTTTCCCTAACATTGGATTTAAACCCCCTAATAAAAAGAAAGCAAATGTACTAATATATTAACAAATGCTCTAATAAGTATTACCCAAACAACAATCACAATCCAGTTTTGAAATCCATTAGTCTTTTAATTTACAAAATTATTATTAAATATTGAAATTAAAATTTATGAAATCAAGGCAAATACAAACCTATAATTTTTACTCAAGGATTAACCTATCAATTCAATTAAATGTCTATACAAAATCATCTTCGTACTAGTATTAATAAATGATATTGATTTTGATATTATATTTTCACATATAAAATTAAATAAATTTAGAAATTTTTCTAAATTTTAAGGGGGTTGAATTATTTAAAAATATATTTCTTTATATAAAAATAGAAGAAAAAAGTCTCATTACATTGTTTTTTCTACATTAACTCAAATATTTCATAAAATTACAGTATTTCATAAAACTAAAAACATAAAACAAATATTTCATAAAACTAAAACCATAAAACTAAAATTCTTAATTAGCATTTTTATTCAATAAATTTAAATTAAACACAAATAAAATTTAAATTAAAAAAATGAAATTTTACCTAGCAAGAGACTAACGGCAACTGGATGTACCAGTGAAGTAGCAGATGAATGGAACCTTCAACATTTTCAAAAAAATAAAATAATTATAAAATATATATAAAAAAAAGTAAATCAAAACCAGTGAAAGAATAGCTTACCTGCAGTGAAGAAGAAGACCAGAAATAGAGCAGCACCACCGGATTCTGTAACCAACCACCTGAGTAGCAACTAGCGGCAAATGGTAGAGAGAGAAGAGGGAGGAACAGTGCAGGGAGAGAGAAAAGAGGGAAAAAGAAGCAAGTGAGAGAGAGAGAGCATGGGCTCTTATTTAGACCTACATTAACAATGCCTTAGCCACATTAAAACGGTGTCATTGAATGTGAAATGGCATCAACTTTACCTTTTCACTAACGCTCCTTTAGCAACGCAGGAAATGGCGCTACTGTACAAAACAATATAATTATAATTGTCACCATTTTGTGCTTAATATTTAGAGGGAACTTGGTGCAAAAATTAGCGATGTCTCTTACACGTGCACAAAATAATAACACTAGAGACGTTGCCTTATCATCAAATTATGGCGCTAATTATAGCGACGCGAACTTGGTGTCGCTAAGGTTGACATCGAAAATCATCACAATGGCATAGCAAAATGCATTAAATTGGAAAATTTTATTTTTGTCTTCTTGGCATCACTAAGCCATCTCTAAATAATGACACATCGATAGTGTCGCTATCTAGCATATTTTTGTGTTTTCCTATAGTGAGTGCTATCATCTCAATCACTTCATCATCCTCATTATAAGATTCCTGCTTAGCAGAACATCTCATTAAATTCAAAAGTAACCAAAAAAAAAAAAAACTAACGAACAATGTAGAATTACATATGCAAAGAAATAAAAATGCGAAGCCTACAAAACAAAATAGATTTATTTACATAACTGGAAAGTAATTTACACATCACTCTGAAGGATGAAAGGCAGCATAACTTAATTAAAACACCTTCACAAGCTCATCCTGTAACCTAAAAAAATATTGAATAGGGATTAGCTTTCGATTAAATGAGTTATATAAGATCAATAAAACATACCACTCAAAAGTCAAAAATGTTAATGCATTATGCTAACCAGACAAACAATCACATAATCAAACAAGGATAGGAATTAGTCTATAAAAATCATACTAAACCTCAATCTGGGGAGCCGATCCCTCATCTAGCTCTTCTTGTCCAAATACTATCTCTTAAATCCAATATATAGGGTTCTAGTCGTCCATGGCCTAAGCCATGCAGCACCGACTCAACTGACAGCAATGCTGGACTATGAGCAAGCCCCCAAACCATCATACAATAGTCATAGCTCATATTTCATAATTATCATCATAATCAGATTAATATTCCTAAGTGGCCCTGTGTCATCCCAATTCCATTCAACAACCACAGGTAATATACATAGCTACAATAATAATAAATAATCACATACATATGCCATGATATTTAACGTATATTCATAATGCATATCATATATATAATATACAAATAATCAATGCACGTATGCAAGTGAAATATTAAATAAATAAAGAAATATATGTTATATTAAACTATATAACTCACAAATTGATGGAATCCAACTATCTTTCCTTTAGAGTTCGACATCTGCTAGCTGAAAAGAGAATTGGGACACTAGAATTATATAACAAGAAGATTATCAATGTAATAACTAGAATTTTTAATTATTTTAAAAATCTGATTTTTTAAGGAAAAATAATTATTTAATTAAATTTGATATAATGGTATTTAAAATTTTCAATTTTCATAGAATTTTGAATTTTTATGATTTTGTGAATATATTATTAATTATAGTTTTAATTTTAAAATTTTAAAATATATGAATTTAATGTAAAGAAAATAATTTATTTATTTATTCATGAAAATATTTATTTAAATTTTTCTTTGGTTATTATGAAATTTCTTTAAGATATTTTAAATTTATGGTGGTAATTATTTGTATATATTATAATTTATTTAAAGTTATTATTATTATTATTATTATTATTATTATTATTATTATTATTATTATTATTATATATAAAATATTTTTAATGTATATTCTACTTCAGCCAATAAGAGACTGTCTCAATTTTCACTAGCTAATCAGCTTATTTTGCCCAACCAATTAGAGAGAGAGAGTGTGCGAGAGCATGAGAGAGAAACATAAAGGGAGAGATAGTGAGAACGGCCACACTACCACCTTTGGCCACTATCCACTCTCACCGCCGGCACCACTAACTTGCCTAACTTCCGATGACCTCAACCAGCCTAACCCCACTAAGAACCAATGCTAAATGATGAAAAAAGCACTAGAAAAAGCCTCTCTGACATGTCTCACTGGGAACCTTCGTAGTGAAGATTTCGATTAATTCTAGCCATGTTTTGGGGGATACCTAGTATTGTATTGAAACCTATGATCTTAGGAGCATTTTGACACCAGCCCCGACCTATAAGGAAATTCAAGAGCCACCAAAATCAAAGGGAGAAGTTTTCAGCCTTTAATTCTTTTGAGGTAGTTTTTGACAAATTCAAGGGAAGTGATATACACCACTAGCATATTTGACATCAATGACTCACAATCTACATTGTCGTATAAATTTTGCCTCTATCAGCTACCGTCGGTGACGACGCATCGCTGGTTGGTCATCGGTGAGTTTAGGGGAAATGAAGATACAATGCTAGCATATTTGACATCAGTGACTCACAATCTACCTTTCGGTATAAGTCTTGCCTCTATTAGCTACAGTTGGCAATGGCACATCACTGTTTGGTCATCAGCGAGTGGACCCACGCATTGCCAACGATCCAAAAACTTTAGCGAGCCGCATTTCACTTGTGTGTCATAATTCCGAAGTTAGTTTGTGAAGATCAAACTCCAATAAGTCAAGAATGCTAGTTTATCGATTTAATTTAGTATTTTAAATGCCTGAAAAATGATTGTTTTTCATGTATTTATATGTCATAGTATTTAAATTAATATTTTGAATTGATTATGAAATGAATTTGTATTATCCATAATTTTCTTTTAATCATGTAATTAATTATTAATGAGTTAGATTTCATCAAAGTAATTGTATATTTATAATTTAATGTGGGTTTTATTTATGTTATTAGTAAATTTAAATTATTAGGAAGCTTAGGAATTAATCGAAAATAGTTTTGTAAAGAATAAAATTATATGATTTATGGAAGTTTGAGTTAATTGATAAATTTACTTTATGTTATAATTATATATATATAGTTCTATAAATAATAAATTTATGAATTTAGTTTTATAGTACTTTAAATTGAGTTGTAATTAATTTTATAAAGAAAATAAAATTGTTGAAAGGTTCAAATTAATTTCATGATATTTATAATGAATTAAAATATTTTATAAGTTTTAGTTTTACTGAAAAAATTGAATTTATCATAATTTTGTAAATATTACAAAAGGATTGAAGTAAATAATTAAAATTATATTAAATTGAATGGTTTATTAATCAAAATGATTTTATAAAAAGAATGTTTATAAACATGGATGATCTGTGGAATTTTGATATTCTTAATTTGTCTTTAAAATAAATTATTTAATGATGTTATAAATATATTAATAATCATCTTTTTATAAGTGTATGTGTTTGAGTTCTGTGCTATTGGAGGATTGAGATTGTTGTAATGTTTACTGTGTTTGGAGACCCATGAGGAGTCATTTGAGTTGTTGATGAATATTGTGAGTTATGACTATATTTAGAAGTGTTCATTTTCTCTTATTTTAAGAGGGCATGTCCTAGTTATAAGGGAGACTCTGCCGAAATTTCAGCAAAATCTTAAGAGTCATTAGGTAAAATTCTAAATGTTAAAGTTAAGTAGTCCATGTTTTGATAATCTTTTTGTTACACAGCATATGTATTTCAGATATTTTCTTAACTTCTAGATGTCGCACTCTAAGGAGAGTGAGTGGGGTTCCATCAAATTTTATGAGTTATATAGCTAAATATAACATTTCATCCCTTTATTTATTTAAAATTATACTTGCATACATGCATTGATTATTTGTATATTATGTATATATATACAGATATATATACGCACACATAATCTTGATTATTTATATATTATGTATATATCAGAGACTAAAGAATTAAATACGAATTAATATCTTGATTGATGAAGAAAGAGAAGTCTCTTAATCATATTTTTCTTAACTATGGAAAACCCTCCATTAGAAAAATCTCAAGTTATTCCTGCTCCTATTACTTTACCTTCTTCACCTAGCTTCAAAAAAACAATTGGAAAAAAGATAGATTTTCTTTATGAAATAAACTATCTTCTTAATACTTGCAAATCCAAGACACTTCCCTTCCCTTCCTCAACCCTTATGATGCATTCACCAAATCAAAGTCCTCATGGACTCACAACATCAAGACCTTGATCAAAAGAGCTCCTAAAGAAATTAAGGAGTACGTCCAATCCTTTACCTTTGATCAATGTCCCATTTTAGCCTCAGATCAAGAACAGTTTGTTGACCTCCAAATTCCCCAAGAATTTCTCTCTCAGTGGATTACAAATGGATTTACTCATATCCATTTTGGAGCTATCCATCTTGGATGTACCTATCATGGGAGAAAAGGATTACTAGTCTCTGCAAGAATTGCTCTTCTAGACACAAGGTATCTCAAGTACCAAGATGCAATAATTGGTACTACTGAAACCACTCTGATTGCAGGCACTGTCATTTTTACCCTTTTAACCAACTTTAATCTGGCACTCAATAACCCACATGTCTTGTCTACCCCTAAAGTCTAGATCTAGATCATTGGAGCACCTCAAGTTACTAATGCTACTGTAGCAACTCTTCACTACCAATTGATCTACAGATTCAGAACCATGCTATTGATCTCAACCTTCTTTTCCCAGATGAAGTCATTCATATTATAGCAGATTTTGTAAATTCTCCTACTTGCATCCATATTCTTAGACAAATCCCTTGAGATGACTTAATTAAATTGTTACCAAAAAAATGGGTAACAAATTACGAGAAGGTTCATGAAAATTCAACTCCTCTCCAATCAACACAACCAGTTTTTATTTCTAAGAAAGATAAAACTATTGAAGTTATTTTTGATAGAAAAAATATGACTGAAGCTCCTCCGTCCTCCTCAGCTTTTCCAACCCAGTTCATGATGACTCCATGGCCTTAAGAAAAAAATGTTCCTATAGTGGCTTTCGACAAGCATGGCAGACCAATATATGCTTTCGAAAGAGATGGCCATTGTTACTGGGATAAATGTGATTGTGATGATTGTTATCATTCCTCTTTGGAAAAAGGTGATCCTTACAAATAGAAGTTGAGAAAGTTTGTAATTGCTGGATGCATAAAACAACAAGTTTATAAAAGAAGGATGATAATGATAGAGATCCTTCTACTCTATCACTTGATCAAATCTCAAATCTATTATCTCCATATTATGTCCCTCCTTCTTCCACAGGCTATTGTAAAGGTTCTTTGCCCCCTGTGGATAGATCAAGAATTAACAAGGATCCCTTGCCATGTTATAAGCAAGTACTAAAGATCATCCGCAAAGAATCTCCTTTGCAGACTTTTTCTCAACCATGCTATATGTTCCAGCCATTCACCACTCAGTATAAAGAAGATTTTCCTTCTTTGGCATATACAACAAATCCCAACACTAATGTAAGGACCACTCCTTATATTAAGAATCTTAGTAGTGTTAGTGCTGAAGGAAAACCTCTTTCAGTGTCCCCAGTTGAAGCAGTTCTCAATTGGCATATAGAGAATGCTCAAGCACATAACAGAATCCTTAAGAGAATTGAGACATGCGTTGAACAAATTTCTCACCAAGTGAATAATCATGACCAGTCAGGCAAAAGCTGCACATAATCTCTATTTGTCTCTACAATCAAAATTAGAGATAAAGATGGAAGAAATGAAAGTCCTGATAAAAGAGAAAGAAGGATTCTCGTATCAACTTGTTCAAAAAGAAAGTGAGATTGATAGTATAAAGTAATAATTAACAACCTTCGAACAAGCAGTGAGAGAAGACAGTTCAAAACCATTTACATCAACCCTTTTTTCTTCATTTTTACCTCAAACAAAAAAAAAACATCACTCATATTCACTCCTCAAGGTACCCTACCAACCTTACCCTTAGCTGATCTTGAGTATTTTGGTTATAAGCAAGAAATAGCCAAAAGAAAAGAACAGTTCACCCCACAAACCTCTAGACCACCTATATCCTTGACTGAAACTAGACAAACACCTCCACCTCCAGAAACACAAAAGCCTCCATTTTTGAAACAAAAATCTACAGATCAAACTCCTTTAGATAACCTTATATAAACCCTCTCACAAATTTCCTTCATAACTGTATGGATTCAAATAATAGTCCACAACAGGCTGTTATGATCACTCAAGAGCTTTCCTTTGAAGATTCTACATCAGATACAATTTCAGAAACCAATGGTTCAGAATTAGAAAAAGAGCCTGAAATTCCTCAAGCCTTCATGGCTGACCCTCCAGAAAGTTATAATACTGGACAACAACAACAACAGTCTTCTAGTCTTAGAGTATTAGAATATTTTGGAGAATCAAGTCCTACTCCGATACAGTAAGAACCAACTTACTCTTTCCCTTCTAATTCCAGAGATAATACAAGGGAAAGCTGGCAATAAGAATTTTGGAGAAATGTTCCTAAAGTAGACTCAAAGTCTTCTTAATTCTTTGCTTTAGATGACATTCCTCCTGAACAGTATGCCTACAAAATCAAAGAATTTAGAGCAAGGCTTAAAGTTCAAATTGCTAGACCTAACATTACACAAAGATAGGCAATTGAAGATTTCATAGATAGATGTGTAGGAAAGTTAGCAGACTAGTATCTCAATCTTAGTGATCTGACAAGGATTCTGTTAGTTCTTACTGATCCAGCTACTTTTGTGTGTCATCTTCAAAATGAGATCATTAGACTACCATTAGAAGATCTTGAAAACACCAAGAAAGATTACTTCAAGATGAAATATTGTTCCCTAAAAAAAAAAAAAAAAGATCTAGACAAACATTTCAGCAGTATGTCCAAAAAATTCTATGAACTCAAAGGAACCACCAATCTTAACCTAAAACAAGCCTTTGTCAATTCTTTACCAGAACCCCTTAAATCAGCCATCCATAACTCTTTACAAGACAGAAACCAATTTGTGACTGATTTAACCCTTGGCCAAATTTACCAACTCATGATCATATCTCTCCATAAGATCTTTGATGCTCATCGACTCCTCAAAAAAACTCTCAAAAGACACAAAGATCCTACCATGAAAAATGCTTATTACAGACCAAATCTTTATGTCAAGTGCTAAGATAAAGATTGTGTATGCCCTTCGAGGAAGAAGAAGAAGCACTTTTTCAAAAAAAAAAAAAAAAGGCCATCATGGGAAAAAATCAAAGAAAGGGTTTAGATTTTTCAAGAAAAGAAGATTTCGAGAGAATAAGATAGATAAGTGTTGTCTTTGCAGAAGGAAAGGACGTTATGCAAAAAATTACCCTAATAAGCCCAAGCAAGTAGTTAAGCTCATCCAGCATGTCCAGCAGATTGTTCCAATTGATCTTGAGAAAGCAGATATTGAATCTTTATTCTTAGAAGATGAGCAAAACTCTCCAAAAAGTCTTTTTGCCATTAAAGACTATTCTTCTGACGACGATCACTATAGTCTAACCTATTCTACTGAACCAAGTTCATTGGCTATATAGAAATCTGTTGATCCAGTTCCATTGATTCATGTTCAAATTTGTCTAGAGAAATATGCAAGGCCCATTAAAGCTATTGCATTCATGGACACTGTGCACATAACATAATGATGAATCCAGTCATCCTTCCTGAAGAATATTGGAAGCCTCACAAGGAATATTTCAGGGCTACTGATGGAAAAATATTTGCAATTGAGTGCATTACCAAGAATCCTATTAAGATCCATCTCCTTCTAGGATGTCACATTTGGGATCACTGCTTAGGATGTTCTCTTCCAGATAGAGACCTGAAGCACTTTTTTTTTTTTAAAAAAAAAAAAAAAGGCCATCATGGGAAGAAATCAAAGAAAGGGTTTAGATTTTTCAAGAAAAGAAGATTTCGCGAGAATATGACAGATAAGTGTTATCTTTGTGGAAGGAAAGGAAATTATGTAAAAAATTATCCTAATAAGCCCGAGCAAGTAGTTAAGCTCATCCAGCATGTCCAGGAGATTATTCCAATTGATCTTGAGAAAGCAGATATTGAATCTTTATTCATAGAAGATGAGCAAGACTCTCTCCAGAAAGTCTTTTTGCCATTGAAGACTATTCTTCTGACGACGATCACTATAATCTAATCTATTCTACTGAACCAAGTTCATTGGCTATATAGAAATCTATTGATCTAGTTCCACTGATCCATGTTCAAATTTGTCTAGAGAAATATGCAAGGCCCATTAAAGCTATTGCATCCATGGACACTGGTGCACATAACACAATGATGAATCCAATCATCCTTTTTGAAGAATATTGGAAGCCTCACAAGGAATATTTTAGGGCTGCTAATGGAAAAATATTTGCAACTGAGTGCATTACCAAGAATCCTGTTAAGATCCAGCTCTTTCCAGGATGTCACATTTGGGATCACTACTTAGGATATTCTCTTCCAGATAGAGACCTTGTTCTAGGTTTTGATATTTTCTAGAAAATGAAAAACCTTCAGATCCTTCCCAATGGAGTCAAGTTCAAAAAATATTTCCAGCCTTACACAAATATCGCTTCATTGTTCTTCACCCATTCAATTCAGAGTTTTGATGAAATAAAAAATGAATTAGTTTAAAATTATTGTGCTAATTCTCATCAAGAATTCACTCACCCTTCACCTTTGTGGAAAAATTCAGATTTTTACATTATCCTTCCATTCAAACAAAATGAAGATGTTAATCCTACTAAAGCTACTCATCCAGGAATATCTCTAGATGATTTGCAGTTGGCAGTCTAGGAATGTTCTTAGTTAATGTGCCAAGGTTTAATTGAAGCAACCAAGTCAAATTGGGCATGCCAAACATTCTATGTTAACAAGAGATCATAATAGATCAGGAACAAGAAAAGGCAAGTAATTGATTACTAGCCCCTGAATCATTTCCTAAAGGATGATAAGTTTTTGCTTCCAAAGATATCATCCCTGTTCACTCACTTATCTTCAGCAAAGATCTTTTCAAAGTTCGATCTCAAAGCAGGCTTTTGGCAGCTAGGAATCAAACCAAAAGATAGATACAAGACAACTTTCTACATTCTAAACCATTATTACCAATGGATAGTCATGCCATTTGGCTTGAAAGTGGCCCCTTCTCTTTTTCAAAAGGCTATGGTCAGAATATACAAGCCACTACTCCACAGTTCACTAATCTACATTGATGATGTGTTGCTCTTTTCAGAAGATAAGGGTAGTCATAGACAGCTACTCAAAAGCTTTATGGAAATCACCAAAAGATATGGTGTAATGCTATCTGCCACAAAAATGCATCTGGCCCAAGAAGAAATTTAGTTTCTAGGAATGGTCTTCAAAGACGAAAAGTATCACCTTAGACCACATATAGCATCTGAATTATTAAAATTTTTGAATAATGATCTGACTCAAAAGCAAGTCCAATAGTTCTTGAGGATAGTAAATTATTTGAGAGACTCTGTCCCTCACTTTACTTATAAAGCCAATCCACTCAGAAGCATGCTTAAAAAGAATCAACCCACGTGGTCTGAAAAGCAGACAAAGTCAGTTTAGACTTTAAAAAAAGAACTACATAACTTGCCACCTCTGCAGATTCCCTCTACAGGGAAAAGATATCTCCAGATAGATGGTAGTGACTGATTTTGGGAAGTAATTCTATTGGAAGAACATGATGGTAAAAAATAAATTTATGCTTATGGAAGTGGTAAATTCAAAGACTCAGAAATCCACTATCACTCAACTTTCAAGGAGTTCCTAGCTGTAAAGAATGGAATAAAAAAATTTGAATTCCATTTGATTGGACACCATTTCACCGTCATCATGAATTGTTCGTCCTTTCCAAAAATGTTACAATTCAAAAACAAGATTCTTCCTCATCCACAATTGTTAAGGTGGAAAGAATGGTTCTCTTGCTATAAATTTGATGTGGAACATATCAAAGGAGATAAAAATCTCATCCCAGGTTTCTTATCTCGGCCTATATCACTCATTAACAAAGTAAAACCAATTCCCCTAGTTTTCATGGCATCCTCATTATCAATTCCATCCTTATTCAAATATGAATTTCCTTTTATAAACCACCTCCCTCTAGAAGTTCAGGAAAACATTTCAGAAAGAGCCCTTCAAAATCTGGCTTATGAAAAAACCTTCTCCTACCAAGATCTTCTCATAAAAAAATATGGAACTTTCTTTATAACAAGGTTAGCCATTCATCCTACCTACCCTTTTCTCAGGCCATACACTTTCATGAAGTTTTCTGTTAACAGTTTCTGGATGTGGCCAAAAGAATTTTTGGTGTCCTTATGGTATTTCTGCAATACCTACCACATTGCTTTGGATGTCCAACCTTTTGAGTTTAGAACTTACCTGACTATCATCAAAAAGAGAGCAATGGACAATACACACCTTATCACTTTTCTGGAATGGTTTGCACCCTTAATGTGTAGGGAAAATATTTTCACTAAAGAAAATTTAGAAGTTAATGAAAATAGGTAAGCAACTAGTCTAGTTATTCTACACAGGAAATGGACTCCTCAAGTTATTGACAAGGACCATACTGAATTGAAAGTCTCTCCTTAGTATTTTGTTTATAGAATTTTCCCTTACTCTATGAGCAAAAATTGTAGAGACCATGAAGATGATTTTGTTCAGTTTCAACACTTCATGTGCAGTATAAATAGCTCTCCTACAAAAGAATTCTGGCCTCCCACTCATCCTGGTGCTCCTTGGATGGATTATCCTCCTAAGTACTACCAGAAGATAATGAGTCTTAAGGAAGATTGGAATAATTAATACAGACGAAAGTCTATTGTAGTGCTACCAAACAAGTTTATTGTCCTCTTGATGATACCTTTGACTGTGGACTCATCTAATAATTGATTCTCAGGACCCATATGAGCTGGAAGTAGGACCATCAAGACAAAATGACTCAGACAATGAATATGAACTCAGGAACTTTAATGAATTTGAAAGAGACTCTGACTCAGACCTCAACATGTCACCAAGTCACGAACCATTTAAAAAGTAAAAGTTAAAGTGACCTATCACTTTAGTTTGTCCTTTTACTTTTGTTTAATTATGCGTGTATGAGCTGTAAAAGTAGAATAAGTGGGTTGTGAGTTGTAAAGTTTTAATTATTAAGTTTGTTTGTATCCTTCTCCATTCTCTATATAAGAAGCCATTATGTAAGCTTGAAGGCAAGAGTTCCCTGAGACTACTGCCTAGTGTGAAATAAAAATATGAGTTTCTAAGTTTCTCTCTTTTTCTTCTGTAATCTTTCAAGTTATTAATTCATGTTTATCTAAGATTAAGATCTCTTCATAGTTGCCACTAGTTGGAACCTCTATGAAGTTATTTATAATATGACTATTGATCCAGCTAAACGAATATCATATGTTTTAAGAGGCCTAGTCCTGTTGAAAGGCTCTAATAACAATTAGGACGAAGACCATATATTCAGTTATGCCCTATCCAAACACATAGGCATATCAAGCCTTTTGACAAGACTAGGGTTTCAAGAATGTCAAATGTTCACATATCATGATAGCTTATACTTGTAACAATGACATAATGTTTACTCACCTTGTGGTTCATTAGCTCTTAATTGTTGTAACCCTTAAACTTCTAATAATCCTCAATCTCTAACATAACATTATAATTCAATACTTAACATTTTCTTAACATCATGCTATCCTATTCCATAACTACCCCATACATATAAAACATTCACACATACTTGGAGTTGCACTTAGAAGTACACTCATCACTTGCTCATAACATGTTGATTTTTAAAGTTTTGGACACTTAGCCTTCATAGGCTCACATGAAATCACATTATAACTTATACTATGACTTTTCTAAAAGTCAAACACAACATATCATGATCTTAATATCAATTCAATTTAATATTCAACTTAGTACACTTAACACTTTCCAAATATATCAACTTAACAAGTAACCTTAAAGAGTCATGCTTATCTCTTTTGACCAAATTATACAATCAATCCCATAGTCAATTTAAGGCCATTAATCCACAATTAACACATCATAAGTCTTAATTCACATGCTACTTAATCATATACACATGTTAATCACAACATAGTAGTAGGGTTAGGAAATCCTAGATAGGCCGAACATCTCTAGACATTGTCTGGAATTATTCCTTCAATCAACATGTAATTAAATCATTTATTATTCATGTATACATATCAAAAATCATTAAAATATATCATATAAAAATTATAAACATTGGGATCAAAATCCTAATGTAGGCCGAATCATACAATCAAGGTAAAACATGGACTTTTCTTGCTTTTCGCACTTTCTGATTATTACAGTAATATGCAAACACATGATTTAAATCAATATTTTTCATGTAAACATAACAATAATTATTTTAGAATACATATACATAGGAATTGGTACCCCTTTGAAAACATATGCATGAACATTTCCAATTTTAGGTTTTAGGATGGAAATCATGGATTCTCTTGCTTTCCGTACTTTTCGATCATTACAGTAATATACAGAAATATGATTTAAATTGATATTTTTCATCTAAACACAACAAAAATTAGTTTAGAATGCCTCAACACACAAATTGCCCCCTGTAGAATATATGCATGAAAATTTCAACTTTGATTTTTAGGGTTCACCTTTGGTAGATGTGCGAAGAAAGAGTTGTATTTATGTTCAAAAATCGGTTTCTCCTTCAAACAAAACACCTAGACTGAATTTAACAAGAAGAAAAATAGTAAATATACAGATCCAAATAGATTTTCCATAGTTAGTTTCATAAAAAATTAAATAGTGTATTGAAAAAGGAGAAAAACTTACGAAGGTGATCACAAAATCGCAAGATTTAAAGGCACCTTGTGACTGTCGGTTGAGAGAATTTTTTGAGAGAATTTTCTGCAAAAAATATGATGGAAAATAGAATGGTGGCTGCCAAAATAAGGGGTGGCCAAATTTAGGTATATATATTTAGGATTTTTGGCAAAATTACAAGTTTTCTATTAATGAGCTAGGTTAGGTGTGTTTTGGTGTGTTCAGCTTTAGTGAGTTGGGCTTTTTAATTTAATTTATGGGCTGTTTATAGGTAATTAAAAATAAAATATTTTTCTTATCATTTTCATTAAAATCCCCCTAGAAATATTTATTTTAAAATATTTTAAAATACTCATAAAAATTATTTTATGCTTAAAAATCGTTTTATGGATGAAAAGTCACTTTATGTGCAATAAATCATTTTATGCTTATGCACTTCATATAAATCACTTATTTCACAATAATAATTCATATTATACATATTAGAACTAATCTAACATGCCATATACTCATTAATCATATAACACATGAATTTTTATAAAAGCACATATTTTGTCATAATAGCTCTAAATTCAAGTAAGTTGTCATGAAACTCCTAGGGTAGGTGTGGATTGTTACAAAATCATCCATAAATTGCAATCCCAATCACTCGAGGCTAAACTCTAGCCTAACCTTCCAAACTACACTTTAGCCACTCAAAGCTAAAATTTGGCACAGCCACTTAAAACTAACTCCCGACCTAGTTTCCAAAGCTAAAATCTAACTTAGTCGTTTAAAACTAAATCATCCATAAATTGCAATCTCAATTACTTAAGGCTCCAAACTACACTTTAGTTACTGAAAGCTAAAATATGATCTAGCCATTTAAAGCAAAATCCTAACCTAGTTTCCAAAGCTAATATCTGACTTAGCTCCCTTTTCTAAATACCGACCTAGCTAATATCATACACCTCTACCCTCATCTTTACACATACCATGTTAACCTAACAACAAGACATCATCATCCATTACCACTAAACCTAAAGTCCTTGGTTTGTTATACCCCACTGTAACCATTTTTTTAAACTTGATACTAACCTAACTCCTTTTCCCTTTCAAATGTTACTAAGATGTTTATTAGATTCAACAAAGATGTCATGAATAAACTTCTAGCTAAGCTATTAGAGCAACCAAAAGAGATGTTCAAGAGACAAATGCCCCAAATTTAGGCCTAATTGCAAGCCCAAATGGAGGCCATACTAAATGATGCCAAAGATATGCTAAGTTAGGCTAGTATAAACCAAACTCCAAATCCCACTCTCTAAAATCCACTCAATCCAGACCAAAAATCTAACATTGATTCAAGCCCACACTTCTTCTTCCTCTAAGTCAACCTTTGAAACCATACCTTAGCCATCACTTCTCTCATCAAATATCCTAAAAACCGACACACTCTCTCATCCAATAGCTACTAAACCACCTCAAATCACCTTATCCCCTATGGATCCTTTCCAAGGGAAAGAAACCATACCTAACCCTAAGCTAAAGATCTTCCTGCCCAAATTGGAAGCTATGGAGAAAATAATAAAAAATCAAAAAAAGAACGAAGGCATGATTGATACAAGTTCATTAAACTCTTTTCAATGCCCAGATGCCACCAAAGTTTAAGATGCCAAGTTTGGATAAATTTGATGGTACCACTTACTCTAAGATCTATTTGAAAATGTATGTAGGAGCACTGCATCCACTTGGTCCTAATAATGAGCTCCTTACTTAAATCTTTCAATAATCCCTTATTGGTGCTGCCTTGAGATGGTTTATTGACTTGGATGACACCCAAAAAGAGACCTAGGATGACTTTTGCAAAGTATTTGTTAAGCAGTACCACTACAATATTAAAGTGGATATCATAAGAAGAGATGTAGAAAGTGCTAAGCAGCTTCTAAATGAGTCATTCTCCATATTCCTTACTAGGTGGAGAGTTAAAGTTGCTCAAATGGTAAACAGACCAATCAAGCAAGAACAAATAGATATCCTTATCAAGAATCTAGTCCCGATCTACCGAGCCCACTTACTAACCTAATATTTACCCATCTTCAAAGCTTTGGTTTCAATTGCATCAAAGGTTGAAGAATGCATTTGAAGATAATCATTTCAATATGAAATCCCCATTACTAACTCAAACAGTGATGAAGAACCTAAAACCAACTCAACCCCACCTTACCTCTGCACTGAGTGGCATGATATGGAAGAGTTCAAGCCCAGCTATTCTAACCTGTCTGAAGTTGAATATCAAGTTTAAATCTGAGTATGAGTCTAAATCTCAAATTATGAGTCCAAATTTCAAAGTTTGAGTTTAAATCTAAGTTAGACTATTGTCTTATTTTCTTTTTGCTATATTTTTGTCAACCATGTTGGTCAATTTTTTATTATCTTGTAGTAAAGTTTCCTTTATAGTAATTCATCTAAATTTTCTTTTCATTATTTATGCATTAATTTTCTTAACTTCCTTATTTAGTCTGACATATATGAGCTTAGAGAAAAGAAGAAAAAGAGAGAAAAAAAAAGGAAAAAAAAAAAGAGAAAAGAGAGACAAAAAGAAGAAAAAAAAAAGGAAAGAGAGATGAATAAACAATCAGTTTCATTATTAAATCCACCACAATTAGTATAGATCAGAATTTAAAGTGCCCTTATTCTCACAAATCATCAATCAGTTCACTGGCTCCTAATCAAAGAAGGTCAAGTAATGGACCTCTCATCAAATAGTTGAAGCATAAAGAGCAAGTAAATGTAATTACCTATTACATATTGGGTAATTAAATGGCACCTCAACAAGAGGCAACAAGTTCAAAGAAGACCAAAATTCAAAGGTCAGAGTCCTTCAACATGAAGAAAAGTAGCAGCCCAAATCATGGTGGAATGTTTTCTTCCATTTCATACCAAAGTTCATTAATTCAAGCTTGATAAGTTGAAAATCCGAAGGGCGGCTTAAGTAGAAGTTAGAGCTAAGAGAGAGAAAGCTCATCCTAGTTATCACTCCTTTCTTCCTATTTAAATTGTACTTTAGCTCAAGCCCTTATCCCTTATTAAGGGCACATCCTCCAAATTTATCAAATTATCTTCTATTGAACTATCTCATCTCATGTCCTTTAAAGTCATTGTCCCTTATTAGGGGCTTATCCTTTAAAATTACATCATAAATCCGCCCTTATCCTACAGTGGGGCCATATCTTTCTAGGTCGTCATTATCTTTTGTCAATTTGTCTCACCATTAGCTCAAAAAGCTAAGGCATAATCTCTCACATCACCAGTCCGTCATGCCCCTATCTCTCATTGGGAGTATGATCCCTAAGTTGTCTCTTCTCACTAGTCCTTTAGCCGCTCCATGGGGCACTTCCCTTCAGCCAGTACTTCATCTACATTTAAGCTAATAAAGTGTCACACTAAATGTCTCTTCAATCTCAAAAGCAAAAAAGCTTGATTTGCTCTTTTTCATGAATCATGCTAAAAATAGAAAAACCATACAACCTCTCTGATCCCTTTTTAGAAGTTCTAACCTACCTTCAAACCATTCCTAAACTTTATGAAATCATATTGTTCCATCCAAAGCCTCATTGGATAAATCATACCATCTTTTTAAAGCTCAAGCCTCATACTACCCTTTCTTTGGCAAATCATGGGAAGAACCAAAAATCCCAAGTCTCTTAGGATTCATCATCATCAAAGTCAATTTCCTTGACAAAACCAAAGTTAAGGTATATCCCCCAAGGCCTAACATCCTCAAGTTGATTAAAAGGTGCTAGAACCAGTTAAGGCCTATCTCATGCCTCTTTGGCAAACATCTCAATATCCTTAAAAGGATCAAGCTTCCTAGACAAAACACTTGATCCCTGAGATCAAAGTCTCTTAAGGCTTGCAAACCATTCTCAGTTTAATCCTCTTAAATTGATGCAATCATGTCAAAGGGTAAACCCTTATCCACAAGCATGTAGTCTTGTTCTGACTAAAATATTTAGCACCATACCTAAGCTAAAGCTAATCATCTTTAAAGGAGGTCTAAAGCACACGTGAAGAAAATCCAAGCTAATAAATTATCCTCAATGCCTAAAAGCCTTCACTATGAAGCCCAAACCCAGAAGCCTTCACCATGAAGTCCAAACCCAGAAGCCTTTACCATGAAGCCCAAACCCAAAAGCCTTCACCATGAAGCCTAAACTTAGGAGCCTTCATCATGAAACCCAAACCCAAAAACCTTCATCATAAAGCCCAAGCCAAGAAGACTACACCATGAAGCCTAAACTAAGAAGCCTTTATTAGAAATCTAAACCTATAAGCCTTCATCATGAAGTCCAAGCCAAGAAGCTTTTACTATGAAACTTAAATCCAAAAGCCTTCATTAGGAAGCTTAAACCTAGAAGCCTTCATCATAAAGCCCAAATTGAGAAGCCTTCACCATAAAGCCCAAATCCAAAAGCCTTCATCATGAAGCTTAAACCCAAAATCCTTCACCAAGAAGCCCAAACACAAAAAGTCTTCATTTATGAAGCCCATGATCTCTTCTAAGGCCAAATCTGACTAAGCCTTTCAAATTGATTTCCTAGTCTAACCTTTTTTCTAAGCTAAGATTAGCCTCCCAATTTGATCTCCTCTAAGGTCTATCATCTTAGCCTGATCTCTCTGACCTAGCCTCAAGGCAAAACCTGACTAAGCCTTCTAATCTAAAACTAAATGAGCCTTCCAATCTAACTTCTTCTATAGCCAAACTAGACTGAACTTCCATACTGATTCTTTCTTAAGGTAAAATATGATATAGCCCTAAACTAACCCTTCAAATGAACTCTCCAAAAGTCAAAACCTTAGTAAGCCAATTTCATCTCCTCTATAGCTAAACCTGACTAAGCGTTCTTATCTAAAACTGACCAAGCCCCTAATCTAACCTCTTATGTAGCCAAACTATACTCGAGCTTCCACATTGACTTTATGCTCGAGACATGATTAAGCCTTTCAAAATGACCTCAACCAAGGCCACTCTAGCGTTTTAAGATGACCTTACTTATGATCTTCTTTAAAGTCGAACCTAACTTAACCATCCAATATGATCCCAAAATAAAAATTCTCTAAGATTAGTCACGCCTAAGCCTTTCCAAGCTGATTTGCTTGATTTCTTTCATATTTGACCTAGGCTTCTTCCAAGGCTGAATCAGTAGCGTTTTACTGACTACCTTCATATTCGGTCCAAGTTGAGTATGACCCTACCATCCCTAAGCTAGTCTATTTCCTACCATCCTTAAGCTAGTCTATCTAAAAAAAATGACCTAACCACTTTCCTTTATCATTCTAAAGTGGGGGCACCTCCCTTTCAAATATTCACCTTTCTAAAATGCGAGCATTTTTCTCCCAAAAGATAAACACTTTTATACCAACCTGACCCTTCACGAGTATCCAATCATTGTGTAATCATATGTATTTTAAATTAAATAGGCTCCTAAATCAAGAGGATCATCAATCCATCTAAATCCTCAAAACAAAATGAATCATTACTCTAAATCAAGAAAAATCATCAATCAAAGTACCTGAATTAAGACTGGAACCATCAACATTAGACCCATCCTAGGATAGCTTTAAGACCCATACCTTAAATCTAAATTAGGTGTCTCTTTCAATCAGACACATTCTAAAATAGCCTTAGGATCCATACCTTAAATATGAATTAGGTGTCTTTTTAAAATTAGACCCATCCTTAAATAACCTTAGGATTATCAACCTAGCATAAGGTTAGTTTTCCCTTATAGCATCAGACCATCCTTGAACAGCCTTATGATCATCAACCTAACATAAGGTTAGATTTCTTTCTCAAACTTTTCAGACCATCCTAGAATAGTCTTAGAATACTCCACCTATAAATATCTAGCCCCTAGTTTAAATATCCCTGTGGTTCATTTTCCCACCTTCCTTAAATCCATCTATTTTCACCCATAAATATCCTAGCCCTTAGTCTAGATATCCCTATGGTTCCCTTTTCATTCTATCCTTTTATCAAACTCCACCCATAAATATTTGGAAACAAGCACTCAAATATCTCTGTGGTTCCTTTTTCCACCTACTTTACACCCAAATATGTCTAAATCCTGACTCAGACATTCTTTTGGTTCTTTTTTCCATCCCTTATCCCTAGATTCACTATCATTAGAATTGCCTTTTAATCAAGCCAATTATGATGAGGGGGTAGCTTTGAACCCTTAATTTTATACCTTCCAATTTGCGTTTGAAATTTGGAGGCATTTAGGCTTAGTAAACAAACCTCTAAAAGTAGAAATTGCCAAAAAATGTCAAAATGGAAAAATTGGGAAATGAAGCCCTAGAAGCCAAAACCTATCCCTTTGACCTCTAAAGCATTCTTAGATCATCCAAAATTGAATAATAAACACAATGCAACTAGAATCACAAAAAAATGTATACAAAACGAGTGAGAATGAGCGAAAATAGATTTTTCTTCACTTTTTTGCAACAATCTCACATTGGTGTAATCTTTTCCCCCAACCTTTCTACTATAAATATAGGCCCCCTAACTTAGTTTTCCACATCTTCTCACCTTTTGGCTTGCTTGATTAGCCTTTACAGCAAACTAACCATCTTCACAAGCTTGATCCACTAAGGAACGAACTTTTTAGTTTAAAATTTTCTTTTATTTTTATTTTTATTTTTGCTTTGCAAAGCAAGCAAGGTTGCAAATTTTTGAGCAGACCTATTGAGTCAAAAGTTTCCCATCATCCGCCATCCAAGGCCAGTCGTTGCTCACCATTTTAGGTAAGTCTCCTTTCCTTTCTTTATTAATTTATTTCATTTTATTGTTTCCCTCTTTAGGATTTATTTATTATCTCATTCCTTGGGATTTATTTATTATTTTCCTTATTAGGATTCTCTTTTCTTCTTCCAAGGCTCCTTGCCTTTTTTTTAATTAATTCACTTAGGATAGTTACCCGTCCGAGGCAAGCCGCCATTCTCCGTCCAAGGCTAATTTTCACCCACCATTCCAAGTAAGTCTCCTTTCCTTTTCTTTTTTCCTTTTATTTATTTATTTATTTTATTATTTTTCTCCTTGGGATTTATTTATTTTCTTATTCCTTGGGATTTATTTATTGTTTCCTTCATTGGGATTCTCTTTTCTTCCTCTAAGGCTCCTTGCCTTTTTTTTTTTAATTGATTCACTTAGGATAGTTAATTAAAATTTGAACTAATTAACTTAACTTGATAATCCATCAATCAATCAATCAAAACATGATAAAATGGTTTGGCTAAATAAATCCTTTCGCAAAAAGGGAGAATTGCATTGGTTCTAATTCACATTGAAAGGGATATACAGGCATGCTTGAATCATTAAGCAGCAAATCTAATTAAGATAAAACAACTTCTCCCCCATCACCTTCTTCATTAACTTAATTTCTTTTTGTTCATTGCATTGATTTTATTAAGAGGATTAGTTTGAGAAATGTGTGACTTCCCTAGAACTTGTAAGGGCTAGAGGAAGTATCCCCTAATTGGATTTTTATTGTACTCTAAATTTATCTTTCTACTTTCTTTTACTTTTATGTTTGTTTACTTATGAATGGGATGAATGTCATGAATCAATTAAACTATACATGCATAATTCATGAAATTAATTTTAAGTCATAACTAAGTTCACTGCCAAATCAATTTTATTAAAATTAATTGAAAATCTAGTCCTCAAATCCTCTTTGGTTTCGAAACTAGTGGTCTTTTCCTTTGAGTTATTAACTGGACTCAATTTGGGGTTTTTCCTTAATCTTTTTCCCAAGTAAAATAAAATTAAGATGGCAACTCTTTGAAATCAATTGATATGAAGCCAAGGATTCCATCATGAGACTTAACTCAAATGAGTGTTTCGATTCTCTTTCAGCGGATCGAACTGGTGCTGGAGCGAAGCCTCACAAAAGATTATTTAAAACATTTATTAAAGTTACATATTTTACGAACAAACATAATTTTTAATATATTATAATAAATTAAATGAAAAGTTTCACAAATAAATTAGTTAAGTGATAAATTAGAATTTTGACAAATAAATTAGTTAAGTGAAAACTCAAGAGATAATTATTAAGATTAAAAAAAAAAATTTAAACACACAAATCAATAATATTTCTTTTATATTCTTTATTTTTATATAAAAAATTTTCCAAACAAGAAAAATGTAAAATTTTTAATTTTTAATTATGCATATTAAAGACAACTTTTTAAACTATTAGTAATATATTACGCTATCAAATTAAGATGATTTAAAAAAAATGAATTTTTCCCAAAAAAAAATATTGTTATATTATAAAATAAAGAACAATTATAAAGAATAGAAAGACTGGAAGAGAGAATAAATTTCTGTGTCTCAACTTCATTGATTGTAACACCTATTTATAGATGTGAAAGGTTATAGAGATAGAAATAGGAATAGAGTTTTATTTATATAAGAATATCTATCTATAGAGATAGAATAGACATCCAATCTTATTACACTACTTAAATATTATCACAATACTTCCCCTTAGATGTCTATTAGAAAGAATATGCCTTATTAAAACCTTATTAAGAAAAAACCCTGCGGAAAAAAATCTTAGTGAAGAAAAAAAGTACATTATTCTTATAGAATTTGTTAAAAAACTACCTCATTAAAAATCTTGTCAGGAAAACCCAATTGGACAAAACCTAGGCTAAGGGAAAAAGAGTACAATGCATAAGAATCTCCCCCTCATGAAGACATGATTTCTAACAAATATCTCGTAGCCAGCGCTTGTCAATTTTGTTCACCAACTTCTCAAATGTTGTTGTAAGGAGTGTCTTTTATAAATAAATATGCCAAGTTATCGTATGATTGAATTTGTTCAATACCATATCTCTCTAAATTGTGTATCCAAATACATTTAAGTAATATCCACATATAATAATTTATTTATAACATTCCCGCTTTGGATATTACTTGCGCTATGAATATGCCTCGTTAAAAACCTAGCTGGAAAACCCAGTGGGAGAAAAATAGCTAAGAAAAAGAGTATATTTCATGCGTTGTTTTGTCATTGTACATATTGCCTCATTTAAACCTTTGTCCAAGAAAATCCTGTGGGGCAAAACCTTAATCAAGAAAAAAGAGTACAATCACATACTAATTCACTCCCTCTGATGAGGACAGATTTTAATGTGGTGTATACTAATCAATGAAACAATATCGTTTAAATATCACATTAGGTAAAGACTTAGTACATAAGTCTATTAGGTTTTCCCTCGAGCAAATTTGGTGGATATCTCTTTTAGAGCCCATGTATATATAAAAATTTGGGTGAAGTTTATATGTTTACTTCATCACCCTTGATATACCCATCTTTAATTTGTGCAATACAAATTGCATTATTCTCAAAACATAATGGGAGTATCTTTAGTGAGGTACTTCAGGACTATAAAAAACCTTTATAAAATGTAATACCACCATAAGTTAATACATAACCAATCTAAGATCTACCATTATGAAGATGAAGGAAATAACCAACATCTGCATATAGACCAATTTCAAATCTCAATTAATCAAAATATAATCACAATATTAATAGTACATTAAGAAAACATTTTACAACACTCTAATGTCTCTTAGTAGGTGTAGAGTTATACCTAGTTAGGAATTATTCTTACAAATATAATATCAGGCTTGATGTAATTTACAAGATACATGAGTGCCCTTATAGCACTTATATATGGTATTTCAAGACTAAATAGCTCTTTCTTATCTTTTTTAGGTCTAAGAAAGTCTCTTTTCACTTTCGATGAGTGGAGCACCTATTAGTGTGCTTAAGGGAAAAGATTTATTCATACAAAATTGCTTAAATACCTTTTCCATATAAGTGGACTAGTGTATTATGACTCTTTAGGATAAATAATTGATTTGTAGTCCAAAATTTTATTTTCTTTAAATTTTTCATCTCGAACATACTTTTTAAATAGGTACATACTTTTTTGAGATCGTTAGGAGTCACAATGATATTTAAATCATCAACATATAATGCAATAATAACATTTACCATTCTATGGTCTTTTATGAATACAAATAGACATAGTATATTATTCACATATCTTTCTTTCAATAAGAATTTACTCAAATAATTATATCACATATCCATATTGCTTTAATCCATATAAAGATTTTTGCAATTTGATGAAATATATATTACATTTTTAATGTGCATTCATTTATGATATCTTTAGTCATTCCGGGACTCTTATATAAATATCATTTTCATAAGGCATATATCAAGCCTTTTTTTAACTGTCATATTAATTAAGTATCAGAACATGATCATTTCCATAATAAGAGAATTAGTTTTCCTATAATTAATGATAGAACGAGTCTAGCTCTCCTTTAATTGCCTCTTTCCATTATAATCAATCACGTTTATAGATTTTTAATCCAGATTTTCTCTTGAAATAGCAAAAGTTACTATTGAGGAAAATTCATTGTCAATGATAATTGGATTTCTATCAATTCTTTCTCTTATATTATAAAAATAATTGAGATCTCATAGTTTTCATTTATATGATTATCAACTCTAGAAGCCATATCTAGAGGATTTAATTGTTTTGTTGTCTCAGTTTGTGTCTCATAATTGGCTATAGCTCTTTGACTGAGATATTCCTCTTCAGAAGGTTTCTCTTTAGAAGATTTTATGATTGATGTTGCTTTTCTTTTCCGCGAATTTTTATCCTTAGTTCCAATTTACTATCTATGCTTCTAGCGTGTAGTGAGATTGATTGATTTTCTATTTGCATTGATTGATTTTCTATTGCAATTGGAACCACAATCCTTGCTTGGGATATTTAGTAGTAATATAAGACTTTGTTACTCTTTTAATATCTATAAATGCATTAGGTAGTTAAGTTGCAATTTGTTGTAACTATGTTATTTTTTAAACTTTTGGTTCACTCTAACTTATACGTGGATCAAAATTATTTAAAGGGTTTTCCTTCTAATAAATTTCTCGATATTCTTTAGCACTACAGGTGTTTTTTCTATCCCTTAATGTTGGAAAATGTTTCTCATCAAAATAAATTTCAAGTCTCTTCTTTAGACATTTTTTCGCACATTGAGATGATGCTATTGGTACATATGAACAAAAAATCATTAGAAAAAAAATATTAGGCTCATGTTCACTTATAAGTTATAAGGGAGAATATCTATTAATGTAGATGTTTGAATCCAAAGTAAAGCAACATGCACAATGGCATGTTATACCAAACCTTTAAGATTTAATTATCGAACTATAAGTTTAATGTTTGAACTACAGGTTCAATGCAATATGTTATGCATATACACTGAGAATAAAATAATAATGAAATAACTCATTATAATGCATAATTTATTGGTAAAATATAATCCAATTAAAATGTAAAGACATTAAAAGTAAAATCCTTGCCAATTACTCCTTCAGGGAGTTTACATAAAATCACTAATATTGAATTGAGTTGTGTTCTCTATATGAGTTGTTACTCTTCCAGAGTTCTCATATTCTACCAAATAATTAATGACATTCACTTCAGGGAATACAGTTGCACTAGGGAGAATGTTTGATTATTTATCATTAGCAATTGTACTTTTCAACCACTAGAAGACAAACAATATTTGTAAATTTTCACTTTTTTTTATATAGCTACTATAGGAGCATGTAACTTTATCACTGCATAATTTCATCTGTGAAGTAATTTTAAACATAGTTGAATTATATTCTAAAACAAACTTCAAGTCTTGTATACGTATATTTACCTAATCATATTGAGTTTGTGGTAGTACCATATCTTTTGAGTGATTATATTTATCTTTAAAACTCTTTTAGAGAATATAAAAATCAATGAGATATTTAGCCTTTAAATCCTCACTTAAATGAAGTTTAAGTATGATCATATATAAATTTTGTCTTGTTTTGATTTTAATCGCAAATTAAAATCATGAACTACAAAAATTTTTCACAAAAATTCATTTTAATGTTATATTTCTTCAACTTGAACCACAAATTCACAAATTAAATAGATCAACTTTTTAAAGTCAGTCAAGTTATATACAATATGTGCCTTTTAACTTTGATAAGGTCTATAATGACTTCTATCTCATAAATTTATTTTAATAAATGAAATCATATCAATTCAAAATCAATCATTAATAATTATGCTAAATAGGCACAAACCATAAGCAATATCAAACTTAAAAAAAAAAATCAATTTTAAACTTTTTTTTTACTAAATTAGACACATATAACTCCAATAAATATATTTTTATCCAATAACAAAGTATTAACATTCTTTTAGCATAAAAACAACTAGATCACAAAATAATTAAATTTTGAATGTTTTTAACAAAATTATTACTAAAAAGCAACGAATCTAAAGTCACAGTGGCGAAAAAAAATTAGCAATTTAATAATCACATAGAAAATTTTAGCAATTTAATAATTAAATAGAACCTTTGAATTAACAATATAATATATGATTAAAAAAGAACTTTTCAATTAAAATGACATTAAGAAAACTAGAAAATAAATAATTAATTAAGACAAATTCAGGAATTTTAGTATTTAGTATCCATGATAAATAATTTTTACTTGTAATGTCGAGGGTCATAAATTAACATTGTCTAAGTAATATTCTACATAGGATCATAATAAAATCAGTCATTTTAAAATTTATAGATAATTTATTTAATTCTTTAGGAATATAGAATATCAGTTCTTTGACAAATTCGGATATTTAGTTCTTCAGGAACTTAAAATGTCAATTCTTCAAGAATTTATGTTTTATTTATTTATTTATTGTGATTAGTTCTTTAGGAACTGTGGAAAATATTTATTTTTCAAGAACTGTAGAAAATATTTATTCTTCAAGAACTATAGAGATTATTAGATTTTCAAGAACTATAATTATTATTAATTTTTCATGATCTGTAGAAATTATTAGTTCTTTAGAAACTATAAAGATTATATTAATTTTTCAAGAATTTATATTTTAGTTATTTATTTAATTAGTTTTTCAGAAATTATAAATAATATTAGTTCTTTAAAAACTAGAATTTAAAATATAATACTAGTTTTTTAGGAACTAAAATTTAAAATATAGGAATTTAAAATATAGTTTTAGTTTTTTAGGAACTAAAATTTAATTAATCATCAAATAGTATATCAAATTTTTATAAATCTCAAAAGAAAATGATTTGAGGTTTTTAATTAATTATTCAAAATATTTAATTAATTAATTTAAAATCTTTATGAGCAATAATAATAAAAAAAAAAAAGATTAACTATTCTAAAAAAAAATCATAAGTGTATTCCAAAAAAAAATTTTTTCATGGTTTAACTATTAATTTATATATTGAGTTATAGTAGTTTTGAAATTTTTTTTTCAAAATGTATTTGATAAAGAAACGAACACATAAATATTAATTATAATAGTAATTAATTAAATAAAAATTATTTACTATAAATCTTAAATCTTATTTTTTCAAAATTTTTAGCTGGATTGTAACAAATCACAAGTTATCCAAAATTATGAACAGTATTGTAAAGCAATTCGTGCTAATAACGTATTATAAAATAAAGAACAATTATAAAGAATAGAGAGAATAGAAAAGAGAATAAATTTCTGTGTCTCAACTTTATTGATGTAACACCTATTTATAAGTGTAAAAGATTACAGAGATAGAAATAGAAATAGAGTTTTATTTACATAAGAATATCTATCTATAGATATAGAATAGACATCTAATCTTATCACACCATTTAAATATTATCATAATAAGTTAAAAATGAAATTTTATTAATGTTAAAGTTGATAAATTTTCAGGCCAAAAAAAAAACCAAAAACCTGGAAAATACCAAAAACAATATTAAATTAATGAAATTAAGTTCAAGAAGTATAAATTACTACATATGGAAAGTGTAAAGTAAGGGCCTCCCTTCGTCAGTCGTTTAATGCCTCAAGGCCCATAGCCTATGTAGCAGCTGCGTCTTCAGTAACTCCAACTCCTTCCTTTCCTAAGGCAGCATACTCGGGGTCTAAAGCAGATTTTCTATGCCACTATAAGGCATCAAGCTGTTAATTCAAAATTAGAGAGTAAGGTGTGAAGGCTCACCCAAGTATCGGTCCGATCCGCTAAAGAAAAATGGGATGCTCATTTAGATTTAGACTCATGATGAAACCCTCATATTTAGATTGGTTGATTTTGAAAATGATTTTGGAAGTCGCCATCCTAATTTATTTTTAAATGGTAAAATTAAGAAAAAAAAAATTCAATTGACTCTAATTTATTAATTTTCAATTATTTTACCCAAGGATAAAATCACTAGTCTCAAACTAGGTTAAGTTCTAGGACTAGGTTTTTAGTTTTAAATAATTTAAATTTAGCTCTTAAGTTTAATTTGACTTTGAAAAAGTGATTTCATGAATAACATTTATAAGATGACAAAAAATTAAACGCATAAACATAGCATAGTAAGAATGCATGGTGCATAGGAAATTAATAAAATGACTAAAGTAAATATCCACAAATTAAGAAGAGTGTTTCCTCAAATCCTTATAGATTTAGGGGAATCATATAATCACTCCTTAATTCCAAAAATAAATAAATGATTATAATTAAAAGCAAAGGGAAAATGGAATTAATTTTGGGATTGGATTTGAGGCTTGGATTTAAATTCCAAGCACGCCTATGTACTCCATTGAATGAGGATCAAAACCCACATAGTTCGTTCCACGATTAAATGGAAGAGTTTAAGAGTTGATCAAATTGATTTTGATTTAGGTGTTTTGAGAGTGAAAAAGGCTAATACCTTTACTTTTGATAGATGGAGAGTTTTACCAGACCAAAGTTCTATTTTATCAATACTAGGTGATTGAATTGATTAAGGGATTAATTAATTAATTAAAATGATTAACTAATTAATGTGATGAAATGGATGGATGAATTAATTAATTAAAATGATTAATTAATTAATTTGAATGAGGGGTGGATTAAAAAAAGAATTAATTTGATTTTTAAAAAAAATGATTAATTAATTAATGAAAAAGATTAATTAATTAATTGGGAGATTATTTTAATTTTAAAAAAGAGTTTTAGTTAATTAAAAAGATTAATTAACTTGGTAAGGGTAAGATAATTAATTAATTAGAGAGTGGTTAGAGTGAGATGAAGAGAGGAATTAGAGAATAGCTATTAACTCTAACTCAAGTGGTATGGAAAATGGGAGAATGGAGGGGCATATTTATAGGAAAAGTGGGTGAAGGTAGTTTAGAAATTGAAAAAGTGAAAAGACAATGAGAGGTTGGACTAGAAAGGACTAGAAATTAGATTAGAGGGGTACTTTGGATATTTTTCTGCATAGAAGTGGGACCACCCGCACTAGAAGAGTGCACACACAATGATGATGCGGTGTTACAAGGCTGCTTTGTGATAGCCATGTGGCCTGAGCGTGGCTCGCTTTTTGAAATTTTCTTTGGTCAGTTTTTGGAGGTTTCAGATCAGTTTTCAAGAGTTTCAAAGTTCAAAAAATTCACCAGTCGGTTTTGATAGACTCAAAATTAATTTTAAAACAGTTGAACAGTTAGTTTAAGAAAAAATTCGGTTAGTTTTGAAAAAATATTATATGGTACAGAAGGTCCAATCAGAGTTGGATAAGTGTCAGTATTCAAAAATTAAGTATCTTTCTACTAATGTGCCTGAAAGCCCTTTTTTTGCTCTGGGGGAATGCCCCCTGCTCCCTTATAAGAGGCACTACCTTCTTGACCTCTGCTTGCTAACCAGCTAGTGGAACTGTCGTACTAGCTCTACATAGCTCATTAATCTTAGTAGGTGTCAAACTGCAGCCGAATGCTGAAGGTGTACAATTAAGGATTCACAGTTGCTCCCTCATCAGAATTGTCTTTTCTGTAAGGTAATTCTGATGATAGTGAACCTAAAAGTTGGGATGATATAAGGAACCAAAGTGATGTCTAGGCCGATGCTTAGACATGTTTAGGTGAGAGATATGGCTGAAAAAGAAAGATGGTAAAAAGAACCATAAGGATATTTAAGCAATCATTCTTAAACATTTATAAGTGGAAAATGTGGCTGATAAATAGAAGCGAGAAAATGGACAAAAGGGATATCTAGGTTGGTGGCTAGATATTTTTGTGTGAATTAATGGATTTAGATAAAAGTGGAGGAAAGTGAACCATATAGATGTCTAGGTGACTGTTTCTAAACATTTATAGGTGAATTTGTCTGATAAATAAAAGCAAGAAAAGGAATAAAAGTGATATCCAGACTGGTGGCTAGATATTTTTAAGTGAATTGATTGATTCAGTTGATTCGAGGTGGGAAAAGGAACCAGAGAGATGCCTAGATTAGACATATCTAGGTGAATGACTTAGACAAATATTTGATAAAAGATACATAAAAAGGAACCATAGGGATGTTTGGGTGATTGTTTCTAGATATTTATGGGTGGAAATTGATGGGTTTAGATGAAGGGGTATCAATCAGCTTTGAAAAGATATCATTCAGCTTTAAGGGGTATAAATAAGCTTCAAAAGGGGTTGTTCAGCTTCAAAGAGGCACTGGTCAGCATTAGCAGATGTCTATCAGCTTCCATAAGACACTAATCAGCCTCAGGAGATGTTAGTCAGCTATGAGAAAGCACTGGTCAACTTTAAAAGAAGTCGGTTAGTTTTGAGGAGGCACTAATCAACCTTAGGAGATGTTAATCAACTTCGAAGAGTCACTGATCAGCTTCAGGAGATGTCGATCAACTTCAAAGAAGTACTAGTCAGCTTCAGGAAATATTGGTCAACTTTAATGAGGCACTAGATAGCTTCAGGAGTGGCTATTAGCCTAGCTTATGCATGATTATGCATGCTACTGATAGTTCCATATACATGTGTGTTTATGCATAGATGATGCATATTCATATACGAATGTTTCAAGATTTATGGACCTTTTGTTTAATTTCTATGCCATGAATGATTTGTGATGATGCCTATAATGGATGATTGCATAGATGCAATAGGGTGAATTCACGAGTTTGCTTTGTGAATGCAATTTTTTCATGCAACTTTTGAATCCGTAAAACCATGCATTTATGGACTGAGAAACTCTACAAAGTTGAGAAACTCAACTTGGGTTAGTATAGGATAGTTGCTATGGTGGCTTTACAAGGAGTTTGAGGAGATTGAGATTTTTCTGAGGGCTTAGTTCAAGTTTTGGAATCTAGTGGCCCGTGTTTTCTATTTTGCTCCTGCTGAAGAGGAGTTGTGTCCCACCTTTAGAAAGTTCAATGCTATAGCTTGGCTATGACTCAAAGGCAACTCTAGTTGTGCTAGAGTTTAAGGTTTAGTATTTTCTGCATTTTTCAATAGTTTTTGAACTTGCCTCAAGATGTCGTAGGCCAGATGGTGGTTGGTGATGGTCAGATGAATTTGACCACTGTGATTAAGAAGTTTCATGATCCTGATGACCAGGGAGATATGAGTGAAGGGCAGAGGCTTAAGATGAGGACTTTAGTTTTCCGTTTAAGAGTCGGATACCTATTTCATGAGTTTGTTGATTGGAATGATGCCAAAGTGGCGAGATTAGTATTACAGATAAAATAGAGGCATTTTATGGTTAGAACTATATTGGCAGAGACACTAATGACTCTCAATTGCTTAGTTCAATGTTTAGAGAGATGGACTATCTCCTTAATTATTCTCCAGGTGAGAAAAATTTATATGTTTTTATCCTTTTTGTTAGGGGTGCTTTGTGTGTGTCTGGCTTTAGGTTCTAGGTTATTTTGCAAATGTGGCTACTGGATCATTTCCAAGTGGTGGCCCCTGCTTCTCAATACCGCATGTACCTTATTGAGGCTTGGTTAGAGATTGGACATAATGGCTATTAGAGCTTACCTAAGATGACATATTTTAGCATTGGCAATAGTAAAAGATTGGATCTATCGTGACTGGAGGCCATAGGTGTCGAGTGGTTTGCCTGTTGGGTTTGGTTTGAATGACCTTCCACCAAGAGATGATGGTTTTAAGGCAGATGAGGTAGACTCAAGATGTGGCCCCAGTCTTCCTTTCTAGGAGTCTGTATAGATCACAGCTTTCATTACCAGAGCTACTGAAGTGACTGGCTAAGGAATTATCATGCTATTAGTTTTGGAATTTCACTTAAGACTGTAGAGAGGTATGATAGGTGATTAATAAAGGTGGTTTAGCTAGTTGAGAGAAAGTACCAGGCTACCCTACTGAGGAGAATAGGGAGTGACATAGCTAAAGATAGAGAGACTATAAGAGGAGTCACTGGTAACAAGAGGACTATAGCATAAACAGAGAGGGTGACTCGATCTTTAAAGGAGATTCAGGGATCTATTAAAAGTGCAACACCACAGGTTGTAGTAGTGACTCAAACTACAATGGAGATGACAAAGGATACTATGACTATAATGAGATAAGATGGCACTATAGTGGTGATTCAAAGAAGGACTACTGCAATTAAGGCAGAGAGGAGGACTATACTTTCAAGAGTATAGAGGAGGATTTTAGCTAATGCAGTAGATAGCAGTTTCTAGGTTACTGCTATGCAAAGGAGGATTTCAAGGGGCAATTCAAGAATTGCTGGTACACAAGGGAGGATTTTTGACATTGCTGTGGTGAGTTAGTACTTCTACTGCTATAGTAAGGGAAGCTATAAAGACTCTAATTCTAATAAAGATACGATAAATGCACCCTATTGACTAGAATATGACTTTAGAAATGACCTTTTTACTATTTGTTTAGAATTCTTATTAGTCGACAAGACTATACGATATAGGATAAGCTATAGACGACATTAAAAGAACTATCCTTCTATCACGATTGATGGGCTGCATTTTGCAAAATTTGATCACCATTAAATGAGATATCTTTTATTTTTTTCTCTAATTTCTACCTAAGCTGCCCTTTCGAGTTTTCAACTTAGTAAGCATTCTTTTTCTTCTTCTTTTTTCTTTATTTTTTCTTTCTTTTCTTTCTTCTTTTTTTTTTATTTATTTTTGTTTGAGCATAAGGAATTAAGTGAATGATGTATTAGATACAGAGGAAATGAGAATCCAATGCAAACAAAATATTTTGTATTATGATTTGGATTGCACTTAAGACAGGCTACCTATATATCCCTTACAATCATTTTCCTTGCATTCATTTTTCTCATTTTTAGGGAGAATCAGGTCTATGTGGTTCTGATTACATATGCATAAAAGCAGAAATAAAATGCAGGTGTCATTTTTAGAGAAAGTATCGCTTCAACTTATTTAAGTTGCAAGGATGGGAGAGTTCATTTCCGTCCATGTCCATGAGGATGACGAGTTTATTAGATAAGATCTTCTTAAGCATGTATGGTCTGGCCTAATTTGGTATGAACTTTTCTCTTGGATAATGAATGTGGGCTTGGATTTCTCCCAAAACTGGATTTCCTTCTTGCGAACTCTTGTCTCTCACCTTCTAGTTGAAGTACTTGGCTAGACTCCATTGATAATCATGAATTTTGTATAAAGCATCGATTCTCATTTCATTAATGGTATCATCTGGTCATGATAGGTTTCTTTTGTGTATGGGTCTAGATCTTATGAATTGCGATGTTTAGATCATTCCCATCATGTCCTTATCTTGTTTAGAATAGCTTATGAGATTTTCCACTACTGTCATGTAAATACAATGTATGGGATTTTGGATTTTTTTTTGGGCCATAATTGATCCTTTTGCCTTTTTCCTAATTTTTTATTTTTCATTTTTTTGTTCTTTTTTCTCTTTTTTTTTTTTTTTGTTTTGTTTTTTTAGATGTCTTATTTAAAGATGAATCAGGAAAAAAATAAAGCGAAGCAAAAAGTTTAAAAAAAAAATTATTACTGACCAAAATCCCAACATTATAGGTTACATTAAAGGATAAGCCTAAGGTGAAATACAAACTCAAGAGAACAAGACTCAAACTCAAAGAAAAATTTAATAGACTTAAAAGACTTAGACTTAGACTCAGATGAACTCAGACTCAGATGACTCAGACATTGACTAAGAGGACTCGGGCGTAGCAGGCCAGCATTCTTCTCAAGTGCTAATTATTGGGTGAAACTTAAGATAGTCGAGTAAGCTTAGTGGTTCAGAAAAGGATTCATGGTGGTGTTAGACTTTGGGTTTGGGAGCAAAGATGTCTTCGCTATTAATGAAATCTTGAATTTTGTGCTTGAGAGCCTTGCACGCATCAGTTTTATGCCTGACCCCTGATGATAGTCACAGTGCTTAGGCAAGGGGTTGGGAGGTGTTCTTGGCTTTATAGGCTTGATAAGATGGGCATCTAAGGCCTTCTTACAAACAGTGCTTAGGGGCATGCCTAACTCAGAGAAAGCTCTTCTTTCTAAATTCATTGGCTGATGATAGGAGACGACATTTATCTCCCCTCCTCTTTTGGTGGTGGAATTGGTGGTGTTGTTGTTCTTATGATATCTCGAGCTAGAGAATTCATCCTTGATTTGTCCTGATTAAATCAAATCCTCTATCTTGCTGGCAGTGACAATGAGAGCTTTGAAGTTAAGGAGGTATTAAGTTTGTAGATGCATCTAGTACTGGAGGAGAAGATGCTTGACAATGATGTCAATTTGCTCTATTTTGGGCTGCTTTCACCCTTCACCTTGTAAGGAGCATGGTGAAGGACTCTCTTTGGCCTTGCTTAATGGTTTTTAGATCTTGACAAGTGACATCTACCTTAATGTTATGCTGGTATTGCTTGACAAAAGCATTACAAATGTCATTCCATGTTTTCTTGTGGTTCTGATCGAGATCTAGTAACTATTTAACAGCAACTCCGGTCAAGGATTATTGGAATAGCTGAGCAAGAAGCTCATTATCCATATCTAAAGGTCTCATTGAGCCCACATGCATCTTGAAGTGAGTTTTGGAGCATATGATGCCATTAAACTTATCCATGATTGACACGTTATATTTTGGTGGAACCCTCGCATTAGGGAAAAGAGTCAGAGATCCAACATCTATCATGTCTTCATGCTTCCTTATGTTCTTGATAGTCCTCTCTACGGTCTTAAATTTCTCCATCAGTTTCTTGGCTTTAGGGAAGCTAGAGAAATCTCCACTTTGAAAATGATTCGCAGTGGAAGTGGGAGTAGTGGCATTCAAATCCAAAGCTACAAAGGTTAGAGTTTCTGGTGTCTTTCTTTTATCGGTGAGATCAATGATGGGAGGAGTGAAAGGAGGGCATGGCTGGTTCTAACTTGGGTGAAAGCAAGCTGAGTACGGGAAGGAGTGATGGTGGCATTAGTCATTTTCTTGACCTCATTAATGATGGATTGGCATTGGGAGTTGAGAGTATTAGTAAAGGTAATAGACTAGGCTTTAAAAGTATTTGGTGAAAGTGTTGGCTTAGGTCTTAAGAGTAATGTTGAGTGTGGCTTGGAAAGTCTCCTCTTGTTTCTTGAGGAGGTTGGTGAAAAAAGTGCTCATCGCGTCTTAGTTAAAAAGGCTAGAGGTATTGGCCATTAGTACCTTGAAAACAAAAAAAAGAAAAATGGGTAAGAATACAAAATTGTGAAAAAAAAAGGGAAAGTGTGTCAGGAAAAGGATTCCTTTTACATAGTTGGTCACTAGGTTTAAATGTTGACAGGGTGAGTGTTTGAGGTTACTGTGTTTTGAGTGACGGACCACCAGTTTAGGTCTTTGAGGTGTTCAGGTTTTACCTTGTCGGGTTTCTCATGTTATGTATGCATGGTAATGTCATAATGTGTGCCAAAAAAGATTTCATGGGCATACGCACAAATGTCTCCATTATTATGGTGCATGGAACCTACGGTCAATGCTAGGGCAACTATATGCATAAGGGTGAAGAGTAGTTTAATTAAGGTCCTCATCCCACTAGAGCATCAATATACCTAACCATATGTGAGGCAAGGAGCCTCATGTGGGTCTAATGGTACTGATTGCTTATTACACCATCGAAATGATCGGGGATTCATCAGGGTCGAATGCTTTCACTATCTCCCAATATACTCAAAGAGAGTTATCAAGCCAATGCTACTCACCATCCAAAAGTATTTTTAAAGCTAAGATTTAGGCAAGCAATCTTTATTATGCAAAGTGATGCTTGAAAGTCAAATTATACTTAATGAGCCAAATGGAAATAATTTTGGAAAAATTTTTCCTCAATCAAATAGTAATCCTCTTATTTTCCTTTTTATTGAAAAAAAGGTGGCAACCATCTCTAGTGGAGCCACCAGCTGTGAGGTTTCACCCAAGCACCAGCCTGATTTACTAGAGTAAAACGAGATGCTCATTCAAGTTTTAACTCACGATGGAACTCTCGCGGTTGGATTGGTTAATTTTGAAAATGATTTTTGGAGTTGCCACCCTAGTTTATTTTTAAATGGAATAATTAAGAAAAAACTCAATTGACTCCAATTCATTAATTTTTAATTAATTTACCCAAGGATAAAATCACTAGCCTCAAACCAGGTTGAGTTTGGTGACTATATTTTTAGTTTTAAATAATCTAAATTTAGCTCTTAAGTTTAATTTAACTTTGAAAAATTGATTTCATGAATAACATTTGTAAGATGGAAAATAATTAAATGTATGAACATGGCATAATATGAATCCATGGTGTACGAAAAATTAATAAAATGACTAAAGTAAATATCCAAAAATTAAGAAGAGTGTTCCTTCTAATCCTTATGAATTTAGGGGAACCACATAATCACTCCTTAATTTCAAAAATAAATAAATAATTGATTATAATTAAAAGCAAAGGGAAAATGGAATTAATTTTAGGAATGAATTTGAGGTTTGGATTTCAATTCCAAATGTGCTTACGTACCCCAGTGAAAGGGGATCAAAACTCACATAGTTTTTTCTACAATTAAGTGAAGCAGTTTAAGAGTTAATCAGATAGATTTTGGTTTAGGTGTTTTGAGAGTGAAAAAGGCTAATACCTTTGCTTTTAGAGGACAGAGTGTTTTACCGGACTGAAGTTTCATTTTATTGGGACTGGGTGATTGGATTAATTGAGGAATTAATTAATCAATTAAAATGATTAACTAATTAATGTGATGAAATAGGTGAATGGATTAATTAATTAATTCGGATGAGGGGTGGATTAAAAAAAGAATTAATTTGATTTTGAAAAAAAATGATTAATTAATTAATTAAAAAGACTAATTAATTAATTAAGAGATTATTTTAATTTTAAAAAATAGTTTTAGTTAATTAAAAAGATTAATTAACTTGATTAGGGTAAGATAATTAATTAATTAAAAAGATTAATTAATTAATTAGAGCGTGGTTGGAGGGAGAAGAAGAGAAGAATTAGAGAATAGCTATCAACTATAACTCAAAGGGTGTGGAAAATGGGACAATGGATGGGGTTATTTATAGAAAAAGTGGGTGAGAATAATTTAAAAAGTGAAAAAGTGAAAAGACAATGAGGGTAAGGGCTGAAAATTGGATTAGAGGGGTAATTTTAGATATTTTTCTACACGAAATGGAGACCACTCGCACCAGGGTGCAGCGCTGCACCAATGCTTGTGTAGACTACACTAAAAGAGTACGGTAAGCCGCATGTGCTACCTACGGCACAGCATAATGTCGAACCGACACTGCAGGGCTACCCTATGGTAGCCATGTCACTCTTGCTTGGCTAGCTTTTTGAAATTTTCTCTAGTAAGTTTTTGGAGGTTTTGAGTTAGTTTTCGGGAATTTTAAAGTTTAGAATATTCACCGGTCAGCTTTGTTAGACTCGAAATTAATTTTAGAACAGTTGAGCAGTCAGTTCGAGAGAAAATTCAATCATGGAAAAATATTGTCCAATGCAGAAGGTCCGGTCAAATAAGTGTCATTGTTTGAAAATTAAGTATCTTTCTACTAATATGCCTGAAAGCTCATTTTTTGCTCTAGGATGCTGCCCTTGCTCCCCCTCAAAGGGCGCTACTATCACATCCCAACTTTAGGGATATGATGGTCCTAGAATATGGGGAGACATAAGGTCACTCACGCCCATAGAACCCACTTACACGTACATAAGTCTTGCCCAGGATCATACCAAACCTTATATAATAGCTCATTTAAAACGTTATATAAAAACTTTTAGCCACGGAAGACAATAATTAACACTTCACATATAATCCATAAGGAAATAATATTCATAATCTAGTCCAAAACCTTAATAAATAATATCTCAAAATAAACATAAAAAATAACTATTCCCGGAGCATCTAATAACAACCCTTCATAGCTTGGTATTATTATTGACTTTGACAAGGAATCCCCAAACAAAGTAAAATGCTTGAACCATCACCTTGCCTCCTCACATTTGCTCACCCAAAACCACACAAGAAAAGGAAAAGGGGCGAGATAGATGATCTCAATAAGTAAATAATATAACACATACATTAACATATATTCCTTTGAAAAGGAAACTCATAGATTATACACATAGTTCATGATTCACAATTCATGAATCAAGTTGCAATTTAGCAAGGGTTTAATTTAACAAGTTTGCAGAAATCACACTTATAACATATAGAGAGTGAAGGTTGTGGCTCTATCACTCAAACACATAGAGGAGAAGTGGCATTAAAGCAAATTCCAACTCCTATCACATAGAAGGCGTGAAGCTTATTAGGCCCCACAGCTAGAACCCTCTCTTTCTAGCTGAGGTGGATACACTACCCCTATCCATGGGTTAAGACCATGTGCACAGGTTTTGATGATTTTCTGCATCGGCACAAGGACTTCTGCATAAAGGATTAAAGGTACCATAGCTAGAGCTAATGGTATTCACATATAACAATAACATTTAAGGTGGCAATAATCATGTATCACAATAACAATGGCAATTTAAATTTTGAGCAAAAGATACAAAGATAGTGCAGTTCAAGAAAGAATATAAGTTAGGGCAATAATCACAAGGAAATTATCATTGGATAAATAGAATGGTTTTTGGACCAATTGTCTTTTGGCAACCTAAGCTTTACAAAGAAATTATTTAATCATATTTTAGGATAGGAAGAACTTGGGTTTCAAAGATCTCAAAGGCTCACATAACATGATATCACATATTTGAAACATAACATAATGTTACTCATGCTTGTAGTATGAATACAGTGTTTACTTACCTTGTGGTTCCTTTACTCCTAGTACACATAGTCCTTTTGAACCTCTAAACCTCCTTAAGCTATTACATAATATTTAATTCAATACTTATTATTTATTTAATCATGATGCCATCCTATCCCATAACTACCCCATGCACATATAACATTCACATACACTTAGTGTTGCACATATAAGTGCATTCATCATTTGCATATAACATGCTGACTTTAAAAGTCTTGCACACTTAGCCTTAATAAGCTTATATGAAAACACATTACAACTCATGTCAATACCCTTCTAAGGTCAACACAATATCATTATCTTAATATCAATTCACTTTAACAATCATCTTAGTACACTTAACACTTCCATACTTGTCAACTTATCAATAGCCTTTCAAGTGTCATGCTTAACTCTTATAACCCATTCATTCAATCAATCTCTTCATCAATTCAAGACCATTAATTCATTATCAAGTCATCATAACATCTATTTCCATATTTCACAATCACATTCACATTTTAATCACAACATAAGGTTAAGATACCTTAAGTATACCAAAGTGCCTCTAGGCTTGTCTAGTGTCTTCCCTTCAACCAACATTCAATTTAACCATTTATCATATGTACATACATGTCAATAATCATTAAAATACATCACATTAAAATTATAAACATTGGGATAAAAATCTCATGGTAGGCCGAATGCTCCATTAAAGGGAAAAATTGAATTTTCTCACTTTTCGCACTTTCCGTCTATTATAGTAATATGTAAAAACATGGTTTGAACCAAGATTTTTCATGTAAACACAACAAAAATCATTTTAGAACATTAATCTACATGAATTAACAGCAATAGGTATATCTCATACATGAAAATTCAAATTTTGGATTTTAGGATGCAAAACCATGAGTTTTCTTGTTTTCGATATTTTTTGGTCATTACAGTAATATGTAAACAGATAGTTTAAACCATTATTTTTCATTTAATCATAGCAAATATCAGTTTAAAACATCTAGATGTATGAACCGGCTGCCATTGATCATAATTATGTATGAAAATTCTAAAGTCTCAAGGTTTAGGGTGAAAATCATGAGCTTTCATGCTTTTCATGCTTTCCATTCATTACAGTAATATATAAACACATGATTTAAATCATTATTTTTTATCCAAACAAAATAATTATCAGTTTAGAATATTAAACATCACAAATCAGCAGCCATTGAGTTGTCAAAACATGGAATTTTCTAGCTTTCAAGTTCTAGAGCGAAAACCTTGAATTTCCTTGTTTTCTGAAATTTTTCGATCATTACAGTAATATGTAAAAATATAATTTAATCTAATATTTTTCATCAAAACACATCAAAAATAGTTTACAATTCAATGATGCAGAAATTGCACCCACCGCCCCCCTGGTATGGTTTATACATAAAAATTTTAATTTTGAGTTATATGATTCACTTTTGGAGAAATCGCATAGAAAGATTTGTATTTTTAGTATAGAATTAGAGTTCTCTTTCAAAAACTCACCCAAATTGAATTAAATTTGTAAAAATCAGTAAACAACTAGTTCAAAATAATTTTTTCATAATTTATTTCATAGAAAGCAGATAGGAAATTGAAAGGAAAGAAAAACTTACGTTATGGGCGAGAAATCGCAAAATTGAAAGGTGTTTTCTTAATTTCAGTAGAGAGAAATATTTGGAGAGAATTTTTCTATCAAAATACAGAGGAATAGAGTGATGGTTGCTGGAACACTAGGGCTTGCCAAAAATTTGATGTTTAAAGGTAGAGTTTTGGGCAATTTCCACTAATACTCTTAATGAGCTAGGTTATGAGGGTTTTTGGGTAGTAGGCCTTTAGGTATTTTGGCTTTTTAATTTAGGGGCTTATTATAGGTAGTTAAAATAATTATATTTTTCTTATTATTTTCTATAATATTTTCCCCAAAATATTTATTTTAAAAATTATTTTAAAATACTCATAAAATTATTTTATGCTTAAAAATTGTCTTTATGCATGAAAATTCATTTTATTTCAATAAATTATTTTATGCTAATGCACTTCATGTAAATCATTTATTTCACAATAATAACTCATACTATGTATATAAAAATTAATTTTTACATGTCACATGCTTATCAAACACATAGAATATAAATTCTCATAAAAGCACACACTTAACCTTAATAGTTCTAAGTCAAGCAAATTGTCATAAAAATTTTTAGGGTAGGTGTGGGTTGTTACAACTACCCCCTTGACCTTTACTCGCTAACCTACTAGCCGGACCACCATACTAACTCTACGTAATGCATTAATTTTAGGAGGTATCAAGCTGCGACCAAATGATGAGAATGTAAAATTAAGAGTTCACATTAGATACCTAAAAAGCCAAAGTTCGATCCCACAACACTTAGTCCCAATATCTAACCAAATCATTCACCTTTGATTAGACCCATGGAAACTCTTTCACTTAGCTGCTAGGATGAGGGATTTCTCAAACTTTGGAAACAATGAACAGTAATATATATATATATATATATATATATATATAGATGTATGTATACATATATATATATATATATACACATACATCTATATATATATCTATATATATATATATATATATATACACATACATCTATGTCTGTATACATAGATATATATATATAGATGTATGTGTATATATATATATATATATATACACATACATCTATATATATATATATATATATATATATATATATATATATATATATATATATATATATATACATCTATGTATACATACATCTATGTATGTATACATAGATGTATATATATATATATATATATATATATATATATATATATATATATATATATATATATATATATATATATATATATATATGTATGTATGTATGTATGTATGTATGTATGTATGTATACATACACCATTTATGTATGTATACATAAATGTATGTATGTATATATACATACATAGATATATATGTATATATGTATATATATAGATATATATATATATATATATATATATATATATATATATATATATATATATATATATATATATATATATATCTATATATATATATAGTTCGGTGCAATTTCAGGGATTTAAATTTCTAAAGATTCAGAATTAGAATCGAAATAAAAAAT